>CABHPQ010110967.1:69-11828 GCA_902168405.1 Peromyscus aztecus
TACATGTGGATGGATAGATAAGAGAGATTATGTATGCATGTACATGTAGATAGATAGACAACAAAAATTTGGGGCATGCTTCTTTCATGTTCCCCTTTTCTTTGCACAAATAATGTAACACAAATCCTGAAGATTAGTTTATTTCACTCCTTATATTCAATCTAAGCCTTTTTCAATTAAAGACCCTTATCTTGAACCACCAAAGTGCCAAACATACTCTAAATATATCTTACCACATAGTTTGTCTTGCTTTTCGATCGATCACTCATCCTTTTCCAAAGGAAACTTCATTTTGCGTTAAGGAATGCTCTCAGCTCCTCGGTGTTCGTTTACACTGCAATAGCAGAGTGCCTAAGCCTGGGTGATTCATAAAGAAAACGGTTCCTTCCTACAGCTGTGTAGGCTGGGAAGCCCAAGACAAAGGCAGCAGCAGGTGGATGTCTGCAGAGGACATAGTCTCTGCTTCACAGATGATGCTGTGAAGAAGTCTGTGACCACCAGGGGGTTGCTCCTTCTCAGGCATCTTGGCAAGATCTTTTCATAACCTTAATCCATTGGCCAGGGTTAAACCTGTAATAGCTAAACACCCCAGGCCCCACCTGCCAATACTGTTGTTGCACTGGGGACTGAGCTTCTCACGTGAGAATTTAGAGGAGACCCAAACTCTGTAGCCACAGCACTCTGTTACAGAGTTCTTAACTAGAGACATGGTGAAGAAGAAGAACGCTTTCCTGCAACCTAATGCAGCTAGAGAGGTAAAGTCTAGAATGTGGGGGATTAGATCATGCTTTGAATCAAGCTTCTGGAGATGCCCTTAAGTGGGAAGAACACATGTTTCCTTTGCTGAATGGAAAGTAGAACCGGTAGCTGGAACTTCAGCGTTTTGACCTATGAACTTGCTCACTATGTACAAGTGGGTAAGGTGTCCACGAAAGAAACACTTGGATCCTTGATGGGCATGAAGGTGCCCGGTCAGTTGTGAAGTAAGCCTCTGTCCTCCAAACTTCAAACCCAAACAATTTCAGCACATATAGCTAAATTCACCATAACGGACACATACTTCCGCAGAGTCCTTCCATTGCGGTGGCTCTAGGCATGAGCTAATTCTCTCCACCTAATACACCATTAACTGAGGCACAGCCCATAAAATCTACTATTTTAAAATGATACATGTTCACCTCCCCAAACGCCTTTCCCTGGAAACTGTCCTTGCTATATAATCCATGTCTTTTCTGCCATCTTAATTGATAGGCTGTCCAAGTAGACCAATTGCTTGCCTCTTAAGAGAAACATTTTGTCGCTGGCCTGCTGAAAATGATTTGGAGAAAATTGCAAGAAGCCTGAGCTACTGAGAGTAGTACAGAAACTGGATACTAGAGCAAGCTGTGTGGTGAACTGCCTGAGATCTCTAAACACACATCACTGACTTCAGCCAGCTCTGGGTGAATGTACTGAGCTGTCACAGTGGATGCGTTCTTAGCCAGAGATCAAAGTACATGTACAGAAGTTCAAGTACTGTCAACGGTTCCAAACTGGAGATGTTTCTTAAGTAATTTTACAGCCAGCAAACCAGCCCCTGATGACACAGTGAAGTAGGACCAGGGTATTAAAGAACTTAAACATGGGATTTTCATTTGTTAAACAAACATCATGACATCTTCTCAATCTCTTCTTATACTTAAAAAAAAAAAGGAAAAAAGACCTACGGTAGCGGAAAAAAAAGGGATTAAGGTTTCTTTTAAAGATGCAAGGTATGGGAGGGATGCTCATTTTAAAATGTGCAGTGAGGACCTAGATCTATTTTTTTCTCTTTTTTGAAAAATAAAATGGACTGCTTCACAGATCTGCGTGTCATCCTTATGTTGTGGTGACACTAAACTCTGCGCTGTTCCAGAGACGCTGCTGAAGTGACAAAATACTATTTTTGCACTATAAAAAAATCTACTGATGGGCTGGAGAGATGGCTCAGTGGTTAAGAGCACCGACTGTTCTTCTGGAGGACCCTGGTTCAATTCCCAGCACCCACATGGCAGCTCACAACTGTCTGTAACTCCAAGATCTGACATCCTCACACAGACATACATGCAGGCAAAACAAATTAAAAAAAAAAATCTACTGAATGTCGGGCAGTCGTTGCACACGCCTTTAGTCCCAGTACTCGGGAGGCAGAGGCAGGAGGATCTTTGTGAGTTCAAGGCCAGCCTGGGCTACAGAGTGAGTTCTAGGAAAGGTGCAAAGCTACACAGAGAAACCCTGCCTCGAAAAACAAAACAAAAAATCTGTTGGAATCATCTATCAAGTCTACCTTCTTTTTTCAGTGCCAAGGATTAAGCTTTGCATGTGTTGGCAGTGTTCTACCATTGGGCTACATCCCCAGCAACACATTTTACCTTAATGAGATGCAAGAGATAGTATCCTCAATGGCAGTGTTACCGCCCAGAGAAGGATGCTCTGCAATCCCAGGCTTGCTGCTGTTCACCTGACCACAGAAGTTTAGAAAATTGCTATGTTACTATAGTGCATGTGTGAGAGCATAACATTAATTGAAATGCTGCAAATCAAGGGGCTGGAAGATGGTTCAGTGGTTAAGGTCACTAGCTATTCTTCCAGAGAACCTGGGTTTGATACCCAGCACCCACATGGTGGCTCACGATCGCTGTAACTCCAGTTCCCGGGGATCTGATATCTTCTTCTGACCTCCTCAGGCACCAGGCATGCATGTGGTACACAGACATACATGCAGATAAAACACTCATATACATAAAATAAATAAATATAAATAAATATATAAAATAAATTCAAAAGAATACTGTAAGTCTTATACTTCTAAGAAATTAATGGAAAATAATTCCTAGTAAAGAAAGCATAGAGAAGAGCTAAAATCCTTAACGGGAAGATGGAGCTTATTTCTTTTCCCCCTGAACCTGGGTGAACGTTTGTGACCGCAGCAAGCGGCAGACTTCGGGGAATACTATCATGCAAAGTCTGAGACCAGATGACAGAAACGCCAAGTGTGTCATCTTGGTCGCTTGGGACACTCATGTGGGAACTCACTCGGACACCCCAAGGAAGCCCAAATTAGCCCACAAGCTGAAAGGTGCCCCAGCTAACGGCCACTGTCATCTGCGGGATAGGTGTGAAGATGTGCTCAGCGATTCCAGCCCCAGGTGCGTCCTTATGAACATACCTGGCCTTTGTATCGTCCCCTGAGGCTTCTGAGTCTCAGAGCAAAATGAAGTCATCCCATTGTCTCCTATCCGAATTCCCAACTCACAAAATCTGTCAGCATAATAAAATCATTGTTTTAGGCGGCTGAGCTTCAGGGCGGTTTGTTAGTGTGCAACAGTAGCTGGAATATAAAGGTTACAAGTTGTACTAGTAACATTTTCAATAGCCATGACATCCCAGGATAGAACCCATTCTGGTTGGCTCTCTGGTGCGGTGATACACATTCTGGTCAAAAGTCACTTGGGGGCGGGGGAAGGGTTTATTTGGCTACTATTTCCTTGTCACAGTTCATCATTGAGGGGAGGCAGCACAGGAATTCAAGTAAGAACTTGAAGCAGAAACCATGGAGCTAATGTTGCTTGCTGGCTGGCTCCCAGGCTCACACTTGACTAGCTTTCTTGTACAGCTCAGGCTCACCTGCCGAGGGACAGGGCCACCCACAGTGGGCTGAGTCCTGCTGCACCAATTAATAATCAAGATGATCCCCTACAGACCAATCTGAGGTAAGTTATTCCTCAGTCCAGGCTTTTCTGTCAGGCTGTGTCAAGTAGACAATCAAGGCTAACTAGGAGAAACTATGTAATGGTTGCTCTTGTCAGCTTGACAGAATCTTTCATCACTCAAGAGACAAGACTAGGATCACCCAGGAGACAACACTCCAGACATGTCTGTGAGGTATTCTCTAGGTTACATTATGTGAGATCTGAGGACCCACCTTGAACATGGGTAGCACCATTCTGTGGGCTGGGATCCTAGACTTAATAAAAGGGAGAAAATGAGCTGGGCATTAACACTCACTATTCTCTGCTTCCTGGCTGCTGCTGATGCGATGTGACCAGCTGCCTCGGTTCCTGTTGCCATGACTTCCTCATGGTGCTGAACTCTACCCTGAACTGTGCACTAAAATAAACTCTGTCTCCCTTAAGTTGTGTTTGGTCAGGGTATTTTGGTCACAGCAACGAGATGAGTAATTAATGGAAACCATGAAATCGACATATTCAAAAGTATCTCTCAATGGTCAAATGAGAAAAACGGGCCTGGGGTTGCAGTTCAGTGATACAGTGCTTGCCTGCCATGGATGAGCCCTACCGTTTAGACCTCTTACTAAAAGGAGTGAGACATAAAAAAAATTGCCATTCACAGGCCGTGTCTTTTTATTGGGGTTTAGACTTTTGTCTTCCAGAATTTGTTTCCCTGAAAGTCCGGTCCTCACCGGAGTAAGTGCTGTTTTGTTTTTCCGCTTAAACTTTGAATGTTTGTGAGTAGGATCTTGCCTGAATCCCAGTGTAGCTGAGCTTTCTGTTTGGATCCGCATCATTAGGTCGAACTTTGCTGCTCTCAAACCAACCCACCGTTGTCTTTGTGAAACGGAACCCTCTGAAACAGGAGAGAAGCAAATGATGCCAACTGTTAAAAGCTGGTGACTCTGGTGAAGAAGAAAACCAAGGTGCTCCTCTGGATGACTCTTACAACTCCCCTGAACACTGGAAATTACTTAAAAATCAAAAAGTTGATGGCTGTGGCGGTATAAATCTTTAATCCCAGCACTCGGGAGCCGAGGCAGGCGGATCCCTGTGAGTTCCAGGTCAGCCTGGTCTGCAGAGTGAGTTCTAGACCAGTCAGGGTTACACAGTGAAACTGTCTCAAAAACAAATAAAAAGAAGCAGGGAAGAAGGTAGCAAGGAAGGAAGAGAAAATAAACAAGGGGCTGGAGAGATAGCTCAGCAGCTCAGAGCACTGGATGCTGTTCCAGAGAAGAGCAGTTCCCAGTGATACGGTGTTTGCCTGCCTGGAACCCTCACACAGACATATGTGCAGGCAAAACACCAATGTACATAAATAAACTTTTTAAAGAAAAAAAGAAGCCGGGTGGTAGTGGTGGTGGCTTCTTTTTTTCTTTAAAAAATTTATTTATCGGTAACGCACGCCTTTAATCCCAGCACTCGGGGAGGCAGAGGCAAGCGGATTTATGTGAGTTTGAGGCCAGCCTGGTCTACAAAACAAGATAAAAAAACAAAGAAAAAGAAAGAAAGAAAGAGAGAGAGAGAGAGAGAGAGAGAGAGAGAGAGAGAGAGAGGGAGAGAGAGAGAAAGAGAGAAAGAAAGAAAGAAAGAAAGAAAGAAAGAAAGAAAGAAAGAAAGAAAGAAAGAAAGAAAGAAAGAAAGAGAAAGAAAGAAAGGAAGAAAGAGAGAAAGAAAGAAAGAGAGGAAGGAAGGGAGAAAGAAAAAGAAAGAGAGAAAGAAAGGAAGGAAGAAAGAAAGAGAGAAAGAAAGAAAGAAAGAAGGAAAGAAGGCATACAAGAGACAAGGACTGGAAATTAAAATCGAATCTACCACACATTTCTCCAGTTCTGGTCATGAAGCATGCATGTTTGATGGTATTGATACTGAAACATTTTAGAATAATATTCTAATAATTCATTCTAATTTCCTTGGCTGTTCTTGCAAACCAATCAATATTATTTAGGCTTTCATTATGCTTCCGGTAGTGGGTGTTTCTTTTTTATCTTCTCAATATCCAATTCTCTCTCTTTCTTCCTTTCTTTTTGTTTTTGTTTTTGTTTTTGATTTTGATTTTTCCAGATAGGTTTCTCTATGTAGCCCTGGCTGTACTAGATCTCGCTTTGTAGACCAAGCTGGCCTCGAACTCACAGAGATTCACCTGCCTCTGTCTCCTGAGTGCTGGGATTAAAGGCGTGTGCCACCACTGCCCAGCTCCACTTCTCTTTCTTAAGAGTTTCCTCTGGAGACTCATTCTTCTCCAGTTTGGGATCTAGAGTCCAATGTGATCCATTCCACGACTGCCCAAGTGGAAATATAACACAGATAAAGGCGGCATTGTGTAGCTGCTCCACAAAGGGGCAGAAGGCGCTTGCAGTTTCACCTTGCCTGCCTAAGGTACCTGATTGGTCTAATAAAAAGCTGAATGTCCAATAGCTAGGCAGGAGAGGGATCAGTGGGGCTGGTGGGCAGAGAGAATAAATAAGAGGAGGAATCTGGGAAAGAGAGGAAGAGAGAGATGCTGATGCCCACCCCCAGGGCCAGCCAGCCAGGCAGCTTCCAGCCAGACACAGACACAGAGCAGGACACACAGAGTGAGAGAAAGGTCAAAAGCCCCAAGGCAAAATGTAGATGAAGAGAAACAGGTTCAGTTAAGCTATAAGGGCTAGTGGGACAAGCACAAGCTAAGGCTGACATTCATAACTGATGTTCAGTCTCCACGTCTGTGTCTGGGAGCTGGTTGTGGCCCAGAAGAAGGCCTGCTGTACCTCTCTCTGTTCGCCTTCAGCATTGCCCTCTCGGGGAACGCCTCACCCACCAGGGATTTCCAGTTGCTTCCCCAGTAGACTCTTGCCTCTTCAACTCACTTTCTTCCCCTTGTTAAGTCCCTGGAGGCTGATCTAATGCTCTTGAACCATCCCTCCTCTTTTTTTTTTTTTTCTTTTCGTCCCTTCTTTTTAGGAACCGAAGCCTTAAGACTTGTTTTAGTGTTTCTTCTCACCCAGCCTCTCCACCGGCAGGCAGATGGAGGCCCTTGAGTGTCTAGTGATCACCGCCGAACCCCACCCTTACTGGTATTTGCTCCTTGGAGGTGAGAAAAATAAATGTTTTATCAAGCTCAAATTGGCCTTATCAAACAAAACATCTGCTAGATCAGTGGACGGCTGGCGGCAGCAGGAGACAGCAGCGCTGGCCTCCCCAATAGAAGTCACCGCAGTTAATGGAAGCTATTATGGGAAAATTCTGTCGAGAAGTTTCCCTTTTCTTTTTTTCTTCTCTAGACAGCTAAAAAATTTTTAAAGAAAAAAAATGTATTCAGTTGCTAGGGTAACGTGTGGTTTCAAAACCAAGGCAACAAAAGCCAGATATCACATATCAAACTACCAAATTGTTAATTTGACTGGTATTTTAAAATAACTACTTGAAAGAGATATTTTCTCCTTACCCTGCCTTGTGGAGCGATGGAAAGGAGAGGTTGTGGAGCAAATGAAGAAGAGGAAGAAAAATAAATTTGGTTTCTTTGAGAAATCTTTTTATCTCATTAAATATTTGTTGGACATAAAAATCTGCTCATGTTACAGATACAAGGGCATGCAGGATTACCTCATCATGCAGAGTTACTGTTCTCAATGTTTCTCCTGGTTTCAAACCCTGACTGGGCCGGTGGTGGTGGTGGCGCACACCTTTAATCCCAGCACTCGGGAGGCAGAGCCAGGCGGATCTCTGTGAGTTTGAGGCCAGCCTGGTCTACTGATTGAGATTCAGGAAAGGCGCAAAGCTACATAGAGAAACCCTGTCTCGGAAAAACAAAACAAAACAAAACTAAAACTAAAAACAAACCCTAACTGGGTTTAGTTGTGCATCCTCTGAAATCCTTAGGGGTGACGAGGGTTTCCCGCGTCTTGCTCTTCATCATTTGACTTAAAGGGACTATAACAAAGCCAATATAGCAGAGATGCTCTAGTTAGAAGTAGCTAAAACCACATTCTTTTTCCAGTCACTTCTAAATGCTTCTAACCTCTCTGAACCTTGATTTCTTCATTCTAAAAATGAATATCAGGACCAATGACTCATGTCAACAAATAAACCACAAGGAAACAAAGGAGTGGCTCAGTGTTAGAAGAGGGGGAAGGAAGGAAGGGAGGATGGAGATTTGAGATATATCAAGAGTGAGTTGATAGGCAATTAAAGCCAGGTGTGGTAGTGTATTCCTTTAATCCCAGCACTTGGATAGTAGAGGCAGGCAGATCTTTGTTCATTTGAGGCCAGCCTGGTCTACTTAGAGAGTTCAAAGACAGTCAGAACTACACAGAGGGACCCTTTCTCAAACAAACAAAAAAGAAATGCCCAAACAAAGAGGCAATTAGCTAAACATTATGTAAGAATATCTTGATCAGCTGGGCAGTGATTGAGCATACCTTTAATCCCAGCACTCGGGAGACAGATGCAGGTGGATCTCTGTGAGTTCAATGCCAGCCTGGGCTACAGAGCAAATTCCAAGACAGCCAGAGGGCTGTTATACAGAGAAACCCTGCCTCAAAAACAAAACAAAACAAAACAAAAACAAAAACAAAAACAATAAAACAAACAAAAAAAACAAAGAAAAATTGTTTTTGATCTAACAAAAAAAATTATAAAGAATCATTCATAATACTTGAATGGTATACTTGAACATTGATTAGATATTTGATACTATAAGGAATGATTTCAAATGTGTTTAAATATGATCATAACATGATATTGTAAATTTTAAAATATCCCTTCACATATATATAGTATAGATCATTAATATGGTGTCTGAGATTTGATTTAAAATTTAGCAAGAGGAGATGGAAATAGCAGAAAAACAAATCTGGCCCGGAGGTGACAATGGTTGACACTGGATGATGGATGACTTTTTCTCTACTTTTCAATATGCATTTGACACTTCATATAGTAATGTTTTAAAGAGAGAGAGAGCTGGAGAGATGGCTCAGTGGTTAAGGTCAGCACGTAGGCTCTTCCAGAAGAACCACGTTCTATTCCCAGCACCCATATCAGGTGGCTCAAAATCTCATATAACTCCAGTTCCAGGGCATCTGACACCTCTGGTCTCTGTGGGCACCTGCACCCTAACACTAACACACACAACTGAAAATGATAAAATCTTTAAAATGAGAAAGAGCTCAGTAATATTCAATGTTAAGATTATTATGTGAAATAAGTGAGATGCTGAGTGCAAAGCTCATGAGAATGCCCGGAATATAATAATTGCTAAATAAATGTTAGTTGTTGTTCCTAGGAACAAGACCTCCAATATCTATGTGCAAAAATTTGGGAAGCTAGGGATAGACATGGTAGCAGACACATGTAACTCCAAAAAGACTGCAAGTTAGAGGTTAACTTCGGCTAAATAAGTAAGTTCAAGCCCAGTGTGAGATACATGGTAAGATCTTACCTAAAAGAAAAAAGAAAAAGAAAAAGAAAAGGGCTGGAAAGATGGCTCAATGGTTAAGAGAGCACTTACTGCCCTTGCAGAGGACCTGGGTTCAGTTCCCAGCATCCACAATGGGTGATTTATCACCACCTGTAATTCCAGCACCAAAGCCCTCTGGCCTCCTCGGGACCCTTTCCATGCCTCTCTACACACATATACAAAATAAAAATAAATAAATAAAAATAATCTTAAAAAAACTAAAACAAGTCAGGCATGGTGGCACACACACCCCTTCAGTCCCAGCACTCTGGGAGGCAGAGGCAGATGGATCTCAGAGGCAGAGTTAGAAACCACTTTGATCTACACAGAGAATTCCAAGACAGCAACAAAAGACTCTAAAACAAATCAAAACCCAAACCAAACAAAATCAACTAAACAGACAACAATAAATCATCCTTAGAATGATTATTGACTCCTTCCAAACAGGTCTCCTGGCTGCTGCCTATACAAGGCTTGCCTTCCTGGCCCCTCACTGTGAATCAGCTGTGGAGTGGCCTTGGTCTGGTTTTAGTCTCAGTGTTTTAGCTATGAGTGGAATTTCCTAGGAAGGCAAGACCTTTTAATTCTCCGGAAGCACCGAGAAAAGCGTGGCCAGGACTTTCTCTGCCTGGTTTTATTCAGCCTTTACAGCAATCCTTCAAGATTCTTAGCTGCATTTTGGAGAACAGACACCTGGCAAATGTTTAGGCCTGGTCAGGATCAACACTTTAAGTGGTGGGCCTTAATGTATATTCATCCTGAGACTTCCAAGGGGCTTATGCCCACCCAGAGGACCTGGCTGTCAGCCATCTTATCCTTTTTACCCTGTCCTAGCTGAAAACAACCACAACTCAGAAAAGGGTAAGTTAACATTTGCAGTCCGAAGAGTCTAAACCCATCTCCAGCTGCCCTGTGAGAGGCAGTGCTGGTATGTGTCAGTGTGGTCAAAGATCTGCATGTATGATAAGAGGGAGGGGGTGTCACAGGCTTGAAAGGAGCTTGGGCCTGCAAAGGGGTGGTTCAGAATGGGATAACAGAAAGAAAGCCTGTCGGGATGGAACTGACATTTGTGTTTAATTTCTCCCTTGTTGCAAACGCTATTCAACTCTTCAGGAAAAAGGAAAGCAAAGAGAAGTACCATGTATGAGAAGGGACTGGTTCCAAAGATGAAAAACTCCTAGCTGCCACTCCATACTGTGGCCCCCAGTTCACGCCTCAGCTATAATTTTATCTAGTGGTTGCACCGACACCCTAAACTTGCAAGTGAGGAGTTGACTTCAAAATTCTGTTTAAATAAAGCCAGACTATCTCCTGTAAGATGGACCTCCTATTAAACCTGGAGTTACACCTGAAGCAGAGAAACAAATTCCCTGCAACCGAGTTGCCTGAGAAAGTGTTACTCCCTCGGACTTGAGCATCAGCCTCTAGAGTCTCACTCCACAGCCTCCTGGAATATTCCCAGCTAACCCTTTCTCTGCCGGGCTCAGAGCAGCAGACCCCACCCCACCCCCACCCCCGCCGTCCAAGGCCACTCCCAGAGCCCAGAGGCTGGAAGAAGCCCACACCAGCCTGGGCTGAAGGCGACCGTCCATTCTTGAGGCGAATGCCTAGTCTTTTAGTATCTGGGTTTAGATCCTCTTAATTAGAAAACAATGCTACTCTTTAAGAAGCACCAGTACCCGCGCTCTCCGCGCCCAAGCACAACACACTCTCTCGCTCCAAGCCCAAGGCAAGGAACTGGGCACAGTAGAACGAGAAGCCCACCGCGCGTCCGCGCGTGGAGGGCGTGGGACAACCCTCCTCCAAAACCCCTCCCCCTCCCACGAGGACCCGCCGAGTGGGGAACCCTCTCCTCACTGCGGCAGATTTCGGGGGGAGGGTTCCAGAAGCATTGCAGAGAGAACGCTGAGCGCTGGTTTCTGCAGCTTGGAAGTTTAGGATTGTCCCCAGATCCATCTCATGCTGTGGGTCGAGGACAGGACGCGCGTGCGGTGTCACCGCCAGTGAAGTTCCTTTGCTCGAAAGGAGCAGGCCCTCGGCTCCTTAGAGGGTGGAGATTCCTCGGGTTCCCTCCTCCTGCTGCCCCCGGGTCGGAGAAAAGATGTGGAATTAGGATCGAGTGAAAATTCCGCGTGCCCTGTAATTACGCACACCCTGAAATTTTCAGCGTTGACTTAAGTTACTTGGCGCTGCGAGGGCTGGGGCCCTGCATATTGATGAAACGCAACCTCTATTTACCTAAACAATAAATGTAGAGATTAGCAGCATTCACTTGATCACAATAACCGGGTTGACAATTAAGGGGCAATGCATCCCAGATGTAACTGAGCCTATGGAGGGCGTGCAAGACGAGGGTCTTGCTGAGGGCCGTTGGACAGGAACAGGGGTGCTGTAGCCACGGAGATACTCAACATGGTGTGGTGAAGGAAGCTGAGCCGGGTACTAGAAGGTGGAGGAGAGGCCCTGCCACATACGACGGAGGCCACCTCGCCAAAGGCTTCCAGGCAGTTTTGAGAGATCCGAGTGTATCCCCACGCCTGAACTCGCAGGGATGTTTCTGGAGCTCTGAGCCTGCC
>CABHPQ010110986.1:0-13828 GCA_902168405.1 Peromyscus aztecus
GACTGTATTTCCATACTATTCTGACTAGACCCTAACACAGGAAATATAAATCCAGGAAGGCCTGAAAGTTTCAGGAGTAAGATACTGAAATTTGTGGGAGGCTGAAATAGACAAAATTTTAGTTGCAAAATACTGGGGGAAATGCCACATAAGTAACAAGCTCAAGATTCGACATGGTGTTCCTGTGAGTGTTTTGATGGAGCAAGCCCACATTTCTCACACAAAGGATTTTACTACATCAGGCCAGGCAAACAGATGCTTCTAAAAACCTCTACTTCTACACATTTTCTAAAGATCACAAAGTACAAGAGGGTGATGGATTCCAGTACTCAGAAAGGAGGCACAGATCCACACTAGGGATACCTTTACTGAGACCCCAGGAGACTTAAGGTTTTGGCCACAAGACGAAACCACACCAGAGTAAATGACTTAGCTCTCGCCCTCACAGAGAAAGAAAACAAGTCACTGATGAGGCAATAATTGACCTGTCTTCTCCAGCAAGGCTAAATACTCTTGATGGAGAGAAAATAAAAATTAATTTCATACCAATAGCAATGTCAAATGTGGTATTAAAATATTTGAAAAATAATGAAAACTCATATTAAATAAAAGGTTAACCTTTGGAATCATGTTTAAAAAGGTATATGCTGGTTTTAAGAAATACACATAAAATCACATCAATAAACACAAAAAAATGTTATTTTTAAGTAGTGATAAACATTAAGCTTGAAAATCATCCAAGAAAAAAAACATTAGATCAAAAGAAAATATAATGTTTGTCTATATTTTTTTTCTAAAGCAGATGCTGATTAAGCATTATGAAAGATTTAGAAAGGGAAAGTTATTCCATAATTTTACATTTAATGAAATATTTTTGAAAAATAAAATGAAATGAGAACTTATGCCAGACAAATGAAAATTATATATTTTATTTTATTTTGCTTGAGAACTTCACTATTAGGAATGAAATTTTTTATAAAGAAGGGTCTCACTATGTAGGTAAGGCTGGCCTTGGCCTCCTTTTGTAATCCTGCTTCAGTCCCATGAGTGTGATGCTTAAAGACAAATAGAACTATGTCCCTTTAAGGAGTTCTTCAACTGAAAAAATTACATGAAAACTTGCTTCTACTCGTCAATAGAATAGCTTAGGTCAATTAATTATATTTTAAATCAACCAGCATACATTTCTATATATTTAAATAAAGTGTAATCAAGCATTGTGCTGTGTATTACACACGGATAAGTAACACACATTTCATCCTTAACACTTATGACAGGTGACAGAGTGAGCAGAGGACAACATAAAATGAAAGCACACTGTCATGAGGTTCTTACAACACACACGAGGCAGGAAAAACTCACCAGATCATAAAATATGCTAATTTGAAACTGCATCATTTAGGTCAAACACCCTAATTGTCTTGCTAGAAACCCCATCCAGTGACTGAGGGAACTGGATGCAGATATCCACAGTCAGGCCCCGGGTGGAGCTCCGGGAGTCCAATTGGTGAGAAGGAGGAGGGTTTATGTGAGCAAGAGTTGTTGGGACCAGGGATGGATGGAATACAGGGACAGTGGCCAAACGAATGGAAACACATGAACTGTGAACCAATGGCTGAGGGGCCCCCAACTGGATCAGGCCCTCTGAATGGGTGAGACAGTTGATTGGCTTGATCTGTTTGGGAGGCATCCAGGCAGTTGGACCAGGTCCTGTGCTCAGTGCATGAATTGGCTGTTTGAAACCTGGGGCTTAGCAGAGACGCTTGGCTCAGCCTGGGAGGAGGGTACTAGACTTGCCTGGACTGAATCCACCAGGTTGATCTCAATCCTCGGGGAAGTCTTTGTCCTGGAGGAGATGGAAATGGGGGGTGGGCAGGGAGAGGGGGGGAGAACGGGAGAATCTATGACTGATATGTAAAGTTGAATTATATTGTAAAATAAAATAAATTCAAAAAAAATAATACTTCACAGTAAAAAAAAAAAAAGAAAAAGAAACAATGACAGTGTAATGAGAGCATTGTGCGAAGCCACAGAAACCAAACACAAAGAGCATTTCTAAGATTCACTTACACGGAATTCTAGAAGCTTGAGAAGTACAGGCAGAAATTGGAACAGTGACTGCCTGGGCCTGGGGATGGCAGGAGATATTTAAGTAAAAAATGTTTAGGTGTGTTATAATACAACAGAAAGGTTTGCTATGCTAGTGATATGTTTTCATAACTATATAATATATCAAAATTCAAAGAATTGAATAAATGCTAGCATCATATTTGAAACTACGCTCTGGAAAATTTAACTTTAAATGGATGAATACATCAGCATTCTAATATCAACTGCATCCAAGAAACACAGTCTGAGTATAAAAAAATACAGATAGTTAAAAAGTGAAAATACATTTTAAAAGCATGTATTTTAAATCAGGACAGACATACAAACTTTTAAATAAAAAGCAGCAATTGTTGAGAAGGTAAAGTTGTCTTAAATGGCTGAGTATATAGTAAGGACTTGAAAGTGAAGGAGACACAAACGGATGCTTAGAGCTTTTTTGAGCTACGGAAGAAGAAACAACAAGCACAACTTTTACTGCATCCTCCCAATTCAAAGAAATGGTGTTTCATTTTCATGTAGTTCAAAAACCTTGAAATTCTCTCTCATTGCTTCTGTGTTATTAAAAATTGTGTTGATTGGTCTGAATAAATTTTGTGATTTACAGTTATCTTTCTGTAATTGATTTAGAAATTCAGTTCTGAGGACAGTTTTCTAAGGTTCACGTAGTTTAAGTTTGTGAAGCACTGTTTAACAAACTAGAGCTTTTAAAATCAGTACTCAGTGTAAACTGCAGAAGAATGTGTGCTCTGCAGCTGCTACATCAGTATCTAGAGATATTGCTTACATTATTTGGTAGATGCTGATAAGCTGAACTCTGTTCTTCCTGAATTTCTGCTGGCGGCTGTGTCTATTTTGACAGAGGGATATTTAAATCTGCAACTATAATAATGGATTCACCTGTTTCTTCTTCCATCCAGATCAACCTTTGGTCTCATGCATCTCAAAGCTCTATTGTAAGATATATGCACGTTAATAACTGTTTGTTTGGATAATTGACACATTTATAATTATATCATGTCCTCAGTATCCCTGATTTAACCCTTGTCTTCATATCTTTCCTGCTTGACACTAATAGAGTTATCCTTGATTTCTTTGTATGTTACCATATTCTTTTCTCCATTTCCTTCGCCATATGTAAAGTGACAACGCAGTTGGAGTTGGGCTGTTTGGTGCACTTTGAAAGTCTCTATCTTTTAATTGACGTATTTGGATCACTGAGACTCACTGTGAATGTTGATAGATTGAGTAAGGTTTTCATATGTGTTATTTTTTCTGTTTTCCTTTTTCTTTACTAGAAGTTACTACTGGTAGAATGAAAACTTAAATCTTAAACATACCCAGTATGAAAACATACCTGTGGAAGCCTTTGTGCATTCTGTACCAGTTACAGTGGTGAAGCCCTCATCACTAAATCACACCTGTTTCTCTCCATGTGTAGCATTCCTAGTCATATCAAAAACCTTCAGGATACATTATCTCTAAGATAGCCTCATGTAGGTTCCCTCATAAGTGGTATATGACAAATACGGATGCAGTTACTTGAAGGCATTTATGATTACAGGTATGATCTTGTTTTTCCACTAGTGGGGGCAGCAACTTTACATGGAACACAGACCAAATCACTGTGTCCTGTTCAAAGCCATATGGTCACTTGATCTCCTGTATTCTGCTTGTGGCTTATTTAACCCCCTTTCCTAGTACCTTCAACAGTCTTTTTCCATTAGAGGTTTGACTATGTCATTTTTTTCTTTCTTTCTTTCTTTCTTTTTTTTTTTGCTGTTGTTGTTTTGTTGTTTTGTTTTTTTGAGACAGGGTTTCTCTGAGTTGTTTTGGTTCCTGTACTGGATTGCTCTGTAGACCGGGCTGGCCTCGGAGTCAATGCCATTCTTAAGTCCTAATTACTTGTACTTTAACCCCTGCATTTCCCAGTCTTTTTGTCAAAGAATATTAAAAATAGGAAAAACATCTCAAAATATTCGTGTGTCCCCTAAATATTTGTCACTATTGTAAACTCAAGATCTCCAAAGTGATTCAAACAGCTTTGTTTTTGGAAAACTTTACTAAGCAATTTGCATGCAACATGTCCTAAATATTTAATACTAATTGTACTACATGTGTTTATGTAAATATTTGAAAATGTTAGAGAAAAGGAAGTATTTATTCAAATTCAGGACCATTCATAATGGTCAAAGCTGCATGAAGAAAGGAAAATGTTCATTTATAACGTCTCTTCTCTTTTCACATTAAAAAAAAAAAAACTGAAGGAGTTTCGAAAAACACTTATAATTTCCACTAACAGGGAAACTGTACAGTCAAGTGAGATTAATGGTGCAGCAAGGATTTTAGACTGCCAGAGTAGGCCATTAGCAAAGTGCTTGCAAATACACTTCCCACTTTTATTTTAAAATTTGAAACGAATGGCAAAATACTAAACCCTGGTACTAGCAATTTAAAGTTACTTTACATTTTAATTGAACATTGCAGGTAAGTTTCCCAAGATATTTTTCTCCCAGTGAAATATAAACAACAATATGAATGAATAATGCAATATTTCAAAATTACTTAATTAGGGGCAATTCTGAAATACACAAACATGAGTTGATTGGATGAATCAAATTTTGAGTTTAAAAACTTAATAAAAACATTTTAGTGTGTATTATAAAGGCAAAAGTTTCATAGGAGTATGATAAACATTAAATTCTGGATTTGAAAAGCTGCATACTACTCAAAGAAGGCTTGGAGCACTTAAAAAATCATTTAGAGCCTACAGGCATTCTCTATATCAAACAGAAATCCATGTAACATAATTTATCAAATAGAAAAAGAAAATATGGTCAACTGTGTGCAAATTTAGTAAAGAATAATACACTGAAAACATTGGGAGCTGTGCAGCCTAGTCTCTGTCTGGTATACGAGTGCTTGTACAATGGGTCTCCAGACTAGGCAAAGCCCATGGGGATAGTCTCATTCTGCAAGGAGCAGTAGACTTAGAATACTGCTGGGACCACTCAGCCTGCATGCTCTCTTCTCTCTCAAAACACTGATGATTCTCTTGGCGGTTTTTAGTATCATTTTGTCAGTCACACATGGGACAGATGTGATCATTCCTGGAAACTCCAGTTTTCCTAAAATATTTCCCCTAAATTTATTTGGGAGTGATGCTTCTCAGGTTTTCTGGGGATACCAGTTGTCACTCCAGACCCTGAGAGCTGTCCTGATTCAGTGCTGACAGTATCAGAGTTAATTCACCCCTATTTCTGTAAAGATGCTTTACAGAATGATTTTTGAATGCTATTGTTGTTCTTGAAACTGTGTGCCTATGTCAATCACCTTTTAGTTTTGTAAAGACAGAATGTACCTGCCTCGATATTTGACCAAACTAACAAAATGATAAGTGTTGGTTTGGGTTTAAAAGATGGTTTGAAGCAAAGTTCGGGAAAAATATATTTGACAAAATATATTTGACATATTCTGCTGGGGGTTGACATTGGAGGGTGGGAAGAACACGTTTGTTAGTATGAAAAAAACATGTTTGTTTTTGAAGTATAAATAAAGACGGCTTGAGGCATTTGGAGCAGCCGTTTGTGTGAAACTCATCTGGTGGCCAGACAATTCATTTCTTCAAGCAGATGTCCCTCAGGGTCTCAGGAACTGAACCAGGCTGCAGTGGAACTACAGCATAAAAAGAGATTGCTGAAATTAAAAAATATATTTAAATTGCCTTAGATTATAAAATATAAATATAAGAGCTTTATTATGAACAATGAGTGTAAAGATAATTTTCTTTTTACTTCTTGGTTGACATTATGCTACAAATTAGTGACTCAGCTTTTATTTTCTTCCAGGAAATAATATCAACTTATCCTTAGAATTTATTTTGTTATTTCACCAATGCATGTATACATATGTATATGTATGTGCATATATATATGTATATATATATATATATATATATATATATAATGTTTGTCTAATTTTAACCCCCAAGGTTATAGTACTGTGCAATAAAACTATAGAGACAGGTTGGAAATTCAGTTCTCAGCTGAGTTTGCTGGAAATTTCCCTTCTGCTCTTATGAGATAAATTAAAAATGAATCTACAATTATCTCTAACAAATACATTTGTTATCTATCTTCTTTCTCATAGAAAAATAAAAACAAATAATAATGAGTAGTGTAATGGGTGCCTGAAAATATATCTTGAATCTCCTAACCTTATAAAAATGATCTACTTGGGAAACAAGGTCTTTACCAATGTTGGTACTTTACTAGGTCAGAGGACAGTAGTGTGGACTCAAGAAATAATGTCTGTCTTTATGCAGAGTTGTTAAATGAACAACTTATTTCATTTAACCTGTAGCCATAGAACAAAAGACATGTCTATATGCTCTTGGAGGAACATAAAAATTATGCATAGAGGGATTTCAATTTTACTCTTACAAGATTACTATAATACCAACATTGTAATAAATCTCAAAGTTGTTTTAGTTTAAAAAGCCCCCACAAGCTGGGCAGTGGTGGCACATACCTTTAATTCCAGTACTCAGGAGGCAGAGACAGGAGGATCTCTGTGAGTTCGAGGCCAGCCTGGGCTACAGAGTGCGTTCCAGGAAAGGCGCAAAGCTACATCAAAAAACCCTGTCTCGAAAAACCAAAAAAAAAAAGCCCCCTCAAACACAAAACATATTAATTTTATTTTAATTAATGACTCATTGACATATTTTAAAAAATATAGGGTGACATTCTTTCAAGACTGTTATGAAACATGCCTAGTATTTTTCCTACAGACTGGCTTTGGGTTTGTATCTATGTGCAAGTGCAACATGTGCGATTTCCCAATGGATATTTCAGAAATTCCTTCTCTGCTCCTGTGCTCCTCTGGTAAAGGCTGAGAAACTAAGGAGATAAGTTTAACTTCAGAAATAGATTATGTGATAATCTTTCTTTCTAGTTAACTATATAAGCAAGAAGAAAATAAGGCAATCCTGTGAGAACAAATAATATTATCCATGTATAAGAGAGTGTATCTATATTTTGAGCCCTCTTTTATAGTATGTATATGAAATAAAAATAAAAACACTAACGAATTTAACAGATTTGGTGGATAGTTATCTTGTTAATATATTTTATGATCATTAGATACATTGTATAACTTTAACATGCATATGATAATAAAGTGTATCAATATGAATGTAAAACAATAAATTTTTATCAAATTTAACATGCCTATATAGCCAGCAATAAGAAAATGAAGTGAGATTTATAAGTCTTAAAACCTCCACCATGTCCTCTGCCTTCTTCAGCTACATGCTCAGCACTGCTGCCAGAATATATTACCTTGATGACAGATCTTATACACACCCTGGGATGTCTGATCATTTTCTATTAGCCTGAATTGTGTGATTTTTCTGGCTAATTCTTACAAAAATATTTTTCTCATTATAATAATATTCAATTGTATTTATACAACTTATTAAAGAATTAATAAATTTGGGTACTTTATGATTATTAGCAGAATTGTTATTGATTGATATGCAGAAGAATTACATTAGGTAATATCTGTTATAGCTTAAGAACTGTACCAGTTTTTCATGGATAGTATACACACTGTATATTTCAACACCTTTGCTTTTTATATTCTCAAATGTAAACAAGAGTAAGAAATCAATAGATAAACATTATAAAGTCTGTCTAAAAGTCTTAGTTTTTCTATTTGAAACATTAGAACTTTACATGTTTAGTGCCATTTTATTCTTGTGTTATCCTTGATGGTAGTTCTTTTTATTTATTTTCACATAATTTCTTTATTGATTCTTTGGTTATATTTGCTATATAAATATAAAAAAATATGAATTTTATATCATGCACCCAAATTCCACTCACCTCCCAGCCCCCAATATCATCCCTTCATCCATACAGTACCCTCCAAAATATTTTTAAAACATCAAACCAAAACAAACAAGCCAACAAAAAAAAAACCCTAAATAAAACAAAAAAAATTTGCCCTCCTCTATCTTTCCTGCCTCTCCAAAACATTTTTATTCATCTTGGTGAAATTGGGGGTAGTGTGTTAATACTCACTCCTTTTGAAAATGTGGATAATATTTAAAATTAAAAAACTATTTTAGAAGTCATTTTTAATATCACAGTGTAAGAAACTAGTAATCATTTTGCTATCACGTCCTAATCTTTATATGCTTCATATATACTGCTTGCTTTTCCAACATTAAAGAGACCTAGCGAGTCCTGGAGAGATGGCCAAAGTCAAGAGAACTTGGCGCTCTTGCAGCAGATCAGGTTACATTCCTAACACCCACATCAAGAGCATATCTGGGGAAAGGAAGACAGAAAAATTACAGAAATCATTAATATTTTTATTAGAGCTCTGTGAAATAATAATAAATTTACATTTGTAAAATAATGATTTGAGTAAACCTTCAAACATTGGAATTTCTTTCATATCAGTAATTGTATCCAGTTATAGCAAAGATAATACATGAAACATTTGAAAGATGGGCAAATGTATTCATTGATATAACTTTTATATAACTCCTATATTAATGAGTTTTTTAAAAATAGGAAAATTTTTTAAAAAGTTAGAAAAAGTGATCATTCCAGTAAATGATTAATGTTTTGCTTATTTTATGAATACCATAAAACCATTTAATGCAAGCTATATACTATTATGAACCTTATATGCATCAAAATACTACCTTAAATAACCCAAATATGATCCATTTCAGTTACAGAACTGGAGTGTCCATTCCTCAAATTAATTTGTTTTATTTAATCAGAGATATTTTACTTTCAAATACAATTTTATTGTTTCTAATTTACAATTTTCTTTTTATTTAAAATATTCACGTGAGGATATCCCAACATACAGGTGGTTTCTACAGTCTATATCCTATTCTCTTACTTCCTGTCTGATGGGCAGCACTCTTAAAATGATTGTTCTGTGACTTATCTTGTCATTGTTAGACAGTATGAGATCCCTGAGCTGTCAACATTCTACCTGAATGGAGGACATATTCATAATCTGTTCTTGTTTCCATAAAGGTCAGTCTGATAGCCAGTACCTTTTCTTAGAAATAAAAACCTTTCCTTATGTTAGTAGAAAATGTGTGACCAAAGAGCAAGAGAATTCAATCACTTCTAAATGGTATAGTCTAGAAACACAGTTTCTTTATTTAGGGAATGTCATCTTGTGGAGAGATTTCATCAAGTTTAAATCTCTGTCTCAATCGTTGGGGTGTTTTAACAAAAATATCTATGCAAAATACTTTTTTAGCATGGAACCTTAAAAGCTGTATTATGAATTAAGTTTCACTGCCAAGGAATATTTTAATTCATAAATAAGAATTGAATAGCTCCAAATATGTGTTGAAAAATGACTAAAATGGATAAATTGACATATTTTAACTAACCCATTTATTTCAATCTGCTGAATGCACTGAAAATCTACTTTTTAGTAACTTTCAAGTATATATTACATCATTATAGTTGCAAAAATTTTATAATAAATCTCTTGAATTCCTTGCTCCTGTCTGACTTGTATTTTGCTTTCTTGGGTCATAGACTTCACCAAATTCTACTGCCATGCCCCCTCCCAATCTACTCTCTGATTCAATGAGGTCCATGCCTTTAAATTCCAAATACAGATAAGACCTTTTAAGAGAATTCCATTATATATATATATATCATTCTTTTGAGTCCATGCATCCCTTGAGGGATATTTATGTGAATCTAAGTTCATATGTTGGCTACTCTGGATAACTCAGATGTGTAAAAAGCCCTTCAACATGCTAAGTTCAGTTCATTTGCAAACACACCCCGAAGTGGGATTGTTATATACTATGGTAGATCAGCTTTTAGTTTTCTGAGACAAATTCACATGTTTTTCTATAATATATGTGCTAATTTACATTTTCAGCAAGCATGGCTATGAAAGTAAAATATCTTTGACTGGAAACTAGGCATTGCTGAATGAAAATAAAATTCTGCATAAATAGCCCGGCAGTGGTGGCACACGCCTTTAATCCCAGCACTCGGTAGGCCGAGGCAGGCGGATCTCTGTGAGTTTGAGGCCAGCCTGGTCTACAGAGCAAGATCCAGGAAAGGCACAAAGCTACACAGAGAAACCCTGTCTCGAAAAAACAAAAAAAAAACTGCATAAACAAACAAATAAATAAATGGTATCTCTTGTTAAAGGATGGAAGAATCAATATTGTTACTCTACAGCTTTAATTCAGTCCTTATCAACATTTTAAGAAGTATTTCACAAAAATAAGAAAAATATTACTGACATCTGTTTTCAGCTACAAGTGGCCCTTAATAATGTAATCAGACTTGTGGTTAAGCAAAAGAAATAAATTTGCATCTTTTATATTACTGGATTAAAAATTTGCTTCAGGACTATTATAATCAAATCAGTATGGTACAAACATTTTACTAATATATATTTTTTCTTTAGTCATATTATGCAATCTTCAAGGACTGTTCTTCCATTATTACTTAACTAAATTATTTTTTTCTTCTACTATAACCTTGGATACATTAACACAATTTGTCGATTTTTCTTTTCTTAGATTGAGATATCTATTTGCCATGTAGTTTTTCTTAATTATTATGTTGTTAACTTTGCTTTCAGTATATATACAATCTGGAATTTATTTTCACCTCTGTATTTGTTTCTTGATTGTTACAGACATCTTTATAGTGGTAATTACATATATATACATATATATATATAAATATAACATATGTAAATATATAATTACATATTATACATGTGTAGAAATATAGATATATCATTATTCTTAGAATCTTGATCTTTGATCTTATCATAGTTAATCCAACTTTTGCTGACCATATAAACTCAGATGTGTAGTTTTCTGCTGAATAGCACTGTTGACTTGTCAAGGCTTATACTTAATGAAAATTCTCTCACTCATCAACCACAACTACAACTTTCCAATTGTTCCAACATGACAGTGGTGTCTTGCTGTGTGTTAATGCTTTTGTACACTGGCTTAATAAAAAGCTGAATGACCAGTAGCCAGGCAGGAATTATAGGTGGGATAAGCAGACAAAGAGAATTCTGGGAAGAGGAAGACTGAAGAGGAGACACCAGCCTACTGTCCAGGGAGCAGCATGTAATGGCACAGAGATAAAGCCACGGAACACCTGGCAACATATAGATTAACAGAAATGGGCTGACTTTAAGTGTAAGAGCTAGTCAGTAGTTAGCCTGAACTAATGGCTGAGCACTTTTAGTTAATATAAGCCTCTTTGTGTTTACTTGGTTGTGAGTGACTGCGGACTGGGTGGGACACAGGAAAATTTTCAAGTACAGTGTCCAGTATGTGTTTCATTTGTGGAGTGGGACTTAAATCCAATCAAAACATGGTTGATATTCCCATAATATTTATACCACTATTGTACCTGTAGACATGATGTATCTTGTCTTGCTGGACCTTATTGTAACTCACAGAGTCATGGCTTGATAAGGTTGATGATTAATTACTCCTAAGGTATCATAATTGAATTATTTATTCATCATTTGGTTTCTTGTTTTCACTTTCAGCATGAATTCTAACCCAAATCTTAAAAGGAGAGCATAATATAGTACTTATAATTTAGATTCCCCTACCATATTGTTTACCAGGGGAGGAACAGGTATGGGGAAAACAGAATGCCATTAGAAATATGATTATCACTTGAACTTTATGTTTCAAATTTATTTTCCTATTCTTTCCCCTTTTCTCTTTATTTTTCCATGAGTTTATGCTGATTTTTTCCCTTTGCTTGGGATAGTTAAGTTTGCATATATGTTTATATTATACCTTTGTTTTTCAAATGAACATGAATATCACTAAAATATTGACAGAGAATCTTCCAGGCTTTTGTTGATTCTTATATTGAACTAATAATCTTTCTCTCATTCTGATTCCTTACAAGTATCAGTTTACTCATATCCATCTGAAGGATTCTGCCACGTAGAGAATGCATCCTTTTGTCATAGGGATAGATTGTTAAATTGAGCCAAGTATTAAGAGAATTATTAGAAGAGAAAAGTGAGTAGGCTAACTACAGGTCTTCACATCTCCCTCTTTCCTCTAGATGCAATCTTCAGTCTTATCCCCTGCTCTGCAGCAGGACATCTGTGGCACCCTCCCCCACCACATCTCTAGTGGATCCCACAGATCTGTCCCTTCTAACCTCTTTCCCTGCACTCATTGCTTTATTCCAGCTCCCAAGTCCAACAAGCACTCTCTGCTAACCCACAGGTCACTCCTGCCAGGGCAGTAGGTAGGCTGACTTCAGATCTTCTCCTCTTCTTATGCGCCTCCCAATTCCCTAGAATCCCTGCTTCTGCAACAGAACACCTGCTACAGCCTTTCTTCCCCCACATCATCCTGCCAGCATTCCTGTAGATCCCATAAACCACTCCCTCCTAACCTCTCTCCCTACTAGTAGCTTTATCCCAGGTCCCAACTCTAATAGTTACTACTTGTCAATCCATGAGTAACTCTTGCCAGGGAATCAGATAGGCTGAATGCAAATCTACACTACCCTTTCTGTTTCTATTATCCAAACCACAGTCTTACCTAGAGCACAAAATATTCACCCAACAAAGACAAAACCAGATATCAGCATCTAGAACAATAATCTTTTCAATTTCAGATGCCTAGATACCAATTCAAAAACTCAACCAACAATAGTCAGAATAATCCGTCTTCACTAAAACCCAGTAAACCTACTGCAGCAGGCCCTGAATATTCCAATATAGCTAAAGCATAAGACAAAAACATTAAAACAGCCTGTATGTATATAAGAGAGGTCCTTAAACAGGAAATCAATAAATCCTTTAAAGAAATCAAGTAAAACACAAATAGTGGAAGGAACTAAATAAAACTGTTCAAGAAGTCTCTTGTCTAGAAGGGAAGTCCGGGGCAGGATGGGAGCTTTGTCCAGAAGGGAAGTCCGGGGCAGGATGGGAGCTGGGGGACGGTCTCTAAGTCTCAGGAAGTGACGGGGGTCTCCGGGGATGATGGACTTGGGGGCAGGGCTTGGAGACTGCAGGGGATCTTGGAGAAGGGGGGCCTTCCCGGTAGGGGTGATTTCAGCTTATACTCAAATATATATGGGTATGTATGAGCATGGCATGAGTGCATTTTGAAAAAAATGTATTGCAAATGAAATCATAGTAATATCTTTTTGAAAGTTTCCTCTATGGAAAATAACTGGGAATCTGGGGACACATATTGAAATGACACACATTTTTTCTCCATGCTTCTGCATATTGTTGATGGTATACTGTTATTCCCTACAAGGAACTACTCAAAAACTTAAGCTTACACAAACAAATAAAAACAAAGTATTGTACTTTGGATATGAAGTCTATCTCCCTAAGACACCTGTGTTGTATGATTGTTCTCTCTCATGTGGAGCTATTGATAAATTTGTCGATTGTGAATGTGCTGGCTCCATCAATAGATTGATCCATTGATGAGTTAGTAGATGATTGGAGTATTAAGAGATGGGACCTGGTTGGAGGAAGTGGTTCTCTAAAGGTCTGCCTTTGAAGGGTTTATCATGTTATGTGATCCATCATATAACTGTTTGCCTTCAAATTACCATGAAATGAGCAGCTTTCATGGCCACACCCTTTCATCATGAGTCCTGTCTCATTGCTTAGGAGCAGTGAAATTAGTTAT
>CABHPQ010110987.1:0-10112 GCA_902168405.1 Peromyscus aztecus
GTAGGACTGCCATCCATTGTTCTTTGCTGGCTCTCAGCTCACAGGGTCAAGGGTGTCTTGGGCTTGGAGTTGCTTTGCTAAGTTTGCATTTTTTCTTCTTGCTTTTGTGTTTTACCTGGTGCCTGCTAAGCCTGTTGGATCATAGTCCCTCCAGTGTAAATGTACTGATGGTGAGCGTGTGGTCACTAGAGTTACCTCGTGAGGCAGAAAGAGCTGGAAGGGGTTCTCCAGCCAGCCCTTTGGGTATGAGGAAGAGCTCCCTGCAATGGACTTTCACATGCCAGGGTCCACCCAGCCCACTATGGTATGGGGGAGGGGTTTCCTGAGCAGGGGACCCTAACATACTAGAGGCCACCTAATCAGCTCTTTTGAGGGAAACTGCACATCTGTGTGAATATTTGACCATTGTGATCATAACAGCATGATTCCAAATGTGGGGACACACACGCACACACACACACACACACACACACACACACGATGTCTTACAGTGGTTGAGTTACCTCTTCCCTGAGATGTGTCTTTGTTTTGGGTTGGGGCTGTCAGTGCTCAGTCAACAAGTTGACAGCTCTGCCTCAGCCTTTACTTCCTGCTTGCAAAGGTTAGAAAGAGGTGAGATCACAGAGCCCTTTAGGTTCTTCTTCAGCTCCTGGAGCATATGATAGTCTAGGCTCCTGGGAATGCTATAGCTTTCAGATGGCCTGTGGGTGTCTTGCTGCTCAGCTCTGCCTTGAGTTCCAGGGTACCCCAGCCAGGTCAGATAGTGGCTTCCCTTTGGGATGAGGCTTTAGGAGAGCTCCAGCCATACTCTGTTCCTTTTGATAATGATGCAAACTATTCTACTTCATGACTGAGTAGGGTGATGAAATAAAGCTAAAATGCCACAAAGTTCGGTTTTTTTCTTAGCTAAATGCTGTCAGTTTCCAGAGAACCACCACAGCAAAAGTTGGTCATGACAAATTGTTGCTCCTCTTATGGAGAGTCGTTATGATTTCACTGGGGTCATCATTATCAGTTTAAAAAAATCATCCTGACCTCTTAATCTGCTATTAACTTTATTGTGTGTGCATGTGTGTGCTCATGTGGAGGCCAGAGGACATCTGGTTGGCCCTCTCCTTCCACCATATGGATCTTGGAATCAAATGCAGGTCTTCAAGCTTGGCAGCAGTCACCTTTACCCAATGAAGCATCTTTCCAGCTCACATCAGCGTTATAGTTGAAGGTTAGGGCATCCTGTAGATAAGGATCTCTCTCTCTCTCTCTCTCTCTCTCTCTCTCTCTCTCTCTCTGACACTGTTCTCTGTGTAGCCCTGGCTGTCCTGGAACTCACTTTGTAGACCAGGCTGACCTCAAACTCACAGAGATCTGCTTGCCTTTGCCTCCTGAGTGCTGGGATTAAAGGTGTGTGTCACAATGACCCATCAAGGATATCTCTTAACTGGATCATTAAGAGCAACCATGTTTAGATTTTCTGTTGTTTGCCTTGTGGTGGTGGTGGTGGTGGAAGGTGGGTATTAGTTCAATGATCTGTACATGAGGAAAATAGGCAACTAAACAATTTTTGATTCCTTATTTCAGCAACTTAGTGCAAAATCATCTTTAAATTTGTATGAATTTGTGGTTGAGAAGGGAGGATTGGAGTAGACCCTGAGTTTTTAGTAGCTAACCTTTGCAAGTATTGCAGATTTCTGTGTGACACTGAGCAATGCTTTCTGTCTACATTGCAGGGAACCTTCGATGATTATTTGGAGTTGTTCCTGCAGTTTGGCTATGTGAGCCTTTTCTCCTGTGTTTACCCATTAGCAGCTGCCCTTGCTGTGTTAAATAACTTCACTGAAGTCAACTCGGATGCCTTGAAAATGTGCAGGGTCTTCAAACGACCATTTGCAGAACCTTCAGCCAGTATTGGTGTATGGCAGGTAACTACATGAAGAACAATGAAAGCTATTAGTCATTGTTGGGGGAAAGAAAAACTCTAAAAGCAGAAAATGTAGAATACCCAGAACACCCCAAAAGTTACCAGAAAATAAGCTCAAAATTATTATCAATAAGAAAAACAAACAGTAAAAACAGCGATCAGATAGAAAACAAGTGTCTGACTTAAGTCCCAACCATTACACTAACTATAAATGACCTAAAGATACAGATTGAAGACTGAGATTGGCAGAGTGGATGGGAATGTGACCAGGTATGCATTATTTATCAGAAACAATTCACAAAGTGATACAGACAAGGTGAAAGTCAAAGGGAAAATAAGGAAACATTACTCAAAAGAAAAGAAAGTGCAAGCAGACGTGGTTATGATACTGTCTGACAAAGGATACTTCCGAGGCAAAGGTTACCAGAGAGGAGCAGTCTGCCATGGAAAAGGGGACAAATTCTCAGAAAAACATCAAACTGAAATGTATATGCGTCCAGCAACAGTTTTAAAACGGGGGAAGAGAGAGAGAGAGAGAGAGAGAGAGAGAGAGAGAGAGAGAGAGAGATTGAGAGAGAACTTGAATAGAAAGGAGAACTAGATGAGCTCTGTAGTTAGAGATGAAACTACTCCCTCCCCAAGATGGAAGAAGAAAGTCACCAGGAGTGGAGAAGGCTCAGTGGTGCCATCCACAGGCCATGTCTGGCAGGACATCCAGCTGTCTCTGGACAGAAAGCACTCAAGGAGTTGGAATTGTACACAGCACACCCTGACGTGAGATCAGACTAGGGTTAGTGACAGGCGGAAACACTGGGAACCAGACAGCACCGAGTACCCATGGGGGAAAAAATCTCAGATGAAATCCAAAGATTCACCAAACCAAAAGAGAAGTGTGTGGGGCATGGCTAATGAGGAGGGGCTGGCAGGTACTCACAGCACAGGATGGTTATGCTGGAAAAGGATCTCAGATACCAAGTGCTTGTTAAACTAGAAAAGACAGGCAAGATAAACCCAGGGCCAGCAGAAGAAAGGAAATAGGAAAGAGAACAAATCAGATAAACTGAAGACAGAAATAAGATCAGTGAGTCAAAGATGTGGTCCTAGAAGACAAACACAGTGGCCGTGTCCAGCAGGAGCGGAGTGGGTCAGTGTCTGTAGGCCTGCAGCCCTGGGGGAGGGGCAAGAGGGGTGTGTGCATGGCCACAGCAACCTGACAGCTAGTGGGAGGACCTTCCCTTCAAAAGCAGTCAGTCAGTGAGTGGGGGAGGGGAGGAGGGGGTGAGAAAGTCACTCAGGTATCTCTGTGACTGTGAAGGAAGCTGAGTCTAGAGTCCACATCTCCAGAAGAAAGGTCCTGGCTCAGATAACCATACCACAAATTCCACCACTTAAAAAGAAGTCACACCAATTTTATAAAATTCTAGGAAGTAGAGAAAGAGGGAGTATTTCCTTTATGTGGCCTGACCAGCAGGTCATTCTTCAGCGAGAGGTTCCTGAGGAGGAAGGCCAGAGGATCAGAGGTCAAGAAGATAGAGCAGTGGGTTCAAGAGGTCTTGCATATGCTATGTCTTGTGCCAAGCAAGCTTACTAGGAAGAGCAGCACCGTATGTCCTCCTTCCAGGGAGAAGGGACAGTCAGCCCCAGGCTTGGCAGTGCGCACAAGGGACACAAGATGACTCGACATCACAGGCTGAGCACACAGTGGCCGTGGCACTGATGAGTCAAGTCTTTCAGGGTGGGAACAGTTGGGTTCTCAGGACCCAAAGCTGCAGCTCCCCATTACTGGCTCTGCCAAACCTGGTTTAGAGAAGGAGCTATGTCCCTTCTCCATGCGTCGGAAACCCTCCGGCCAGTTTAGCCCTCAATACTTAAGAAGCCAGAATTAGTGTGATGGCAAAACCAGACACACAGAGAACTAAGAAACAAATAGTACCCTTCATGTATGGCAGAAATATGAAGCCATTTGTGTATAAAACCTGTGAAACAAGTTGGTCATGGGGGTGCGTGCCTTTAAATCCCAGCACTAGGGAGGCAGAGGCAGGTGGATCTCTGTGAGTTCGAGGCCAGCCTGGTCTACAGAGTGAGTTCCAGGACAGCCAGGGCTGTTCACAGAGAAACTCTATCTTGGAAAACAACCCCCCACCCCAAAGCACCATGGGACAAAGTGTGCACACGGACAGGCACAAGTGAAGCTGAGATGGTGTGTTGTGCCAGTGTTCTTACTGTGTCTGTGGCACTGCACTGTGGTTTCCAGACAAGTCTCTTATGTGAGGATGACACAAAGATGAATAGGACTTATGTCTTTACATAAGTTCATGCCAGATCTTATGCATGAACTTAGATACTGCATGAATTCATATAACTTCACAAAGTATAGACTATACATCGTTTTACTGAAAATACCAAGTGATATAAGACCGAACAATTCAAATAATACCAGTGGATAAGCGATGTGTAAAGTCACTTTTGGTGTTCAATAGGATGAGAATTACTGTTTAAACCAATCAGAGAAGGATAAGGACTATAAACATAAAACAGAAGGGGCAGAAAAAACTCTGTTTGGAGAAAATATGGTCTCAGAATTGTGTCCTCAGGAAAACCTGGAGAGTCAACTGGAAAATTGCCACAAGTGACAAGAAAACACAGTCACTGACAATATTACTCTCTGTACACCATGACCGTTGGGAGAAGAGGCAGAGGGACAGTCCCTGTGCATGTTAGGAGTGGCTCCGTTACCAGGCAGCAGCCATCAGGAGCTTTGCAGTCACAGAAAAGAAAGCATGGGGTTCCCCACTGTCACCCAGCGACACACCAGAGGACACATGGACGTCTTTGTGGGCCCCCAGTCAGTGTTCTGTAAGTCCCAGTGAGGCCCGGCTTCTGTATTTGCTAACACTCTGCAGGGACTTCGGTTCATGTCCTCAGGAAGGGACCATGGCATAACTGGAGCTTGGTTGTAGCTAAGCCAAGTGAGACGTGTGACTTATCAAAGTAGAACAGTTTGTAAAATAGCAACTCTGCAAGATATTGTCTGGTTTGGGGTGTGGAGCGCTTTTCTGTGATAGTCTTTAAATTCCCCTCACAAACAAGCGGAGATGAGCAACACAAACAGTGCTGTAGGGGTTCCACGCTCACATACTGCTCAGGAGCAGTCAGTCTGAAGGAATCTAAAATGCCCACTAATGGGTCAGCTTCCTTAAGTAAAGAGAACCTGCCAGGAGGGACAGAAGTTTAAAATGTATGTGGATTGCGTAGAACCTAGGGAGGAACTTTCCCTTGGGGTTCAGATAGCATGGACATGGGACGTGGCTGTGGCCACCATTAATGCCACACTTTGTTTTCCTTTCAGTTGGCTTTTGAGACAATGAGTGTTATATCTGTGGTCACTAACTGTGCTCTGATCGGAATGTCTCCACAAGTGAATGCAGTCTTTCCAGAATCCAAAACGGACCTGGTTTTGATCGTGGTGGCCGTGGAGGTGAGTGAAAGTGTTTATCCATGCCATGGCCTCTGCTGCCCTCCAGCTGAGCTGTCCTCTGCTGCAGTCCATGGTAACAAGCAAGCCTGAGCCGCAAGAAGGCAAATCATGTCAGGACTGTAGACTAGAAGAGTGCTGACTGTGCACTCCTGCTTCCTGCCCAGCTCACAGGAACACACCTTTCTAGACACCGCTGGATCTGTGGGTTGACATGTGTTTTTATCTTGTTCTAAGAAAATGTCCCTTCTGTTTTCTTAAGTGAATCCTAAGAAACTCTTGTTGGTAGTGTTAAGTGTTACAGCTCTGAGGGGAAAGACTTCCCCAATGGAAGTGTTACAGCTCTCAAGAGAAAGGTATCCTGGCAGTCGGGAGCCAAGGAATACCACAAAGTTGCACTACACAACAAACCTTACACAAACAACTTATTGGGAGGGAAAAACCAGGAGGACAGCTGCCTCTGCCTGGGTGGGCAGCAGCAGAGAACTGAACAGAATACGGAGTTTATATAGGGTTTCTGGGAGGGTCGTGGGAGCTTTCCAGGGTGGCCTGGTATTGGAGGGATTATGTGACTTGATCTTGGGACAAGCTCAGGGATTGGTGGGATTTTGTTACCTGGTATTACACTTTTCCCCCCTCTTTCTATAGGGTGGGGCCTAGCCACCTCCTGCCTTGAGTGATTGAAGTCTGTGGATGTGGCCTAGCTTTTAGGCTCCTTAGGCCCAAGCCTCAAGGGGTCCGGCCTGGCTGCCAAAGTAGTCTAGGGGGTGGAGCCTGGCAGCTGGAGGCTTCCGGGGCGGTGCTTACAGTGAGGGCCTTTGAGCTCAGCAGGGAAAATTGTGTCCCTCCACCCTAGCTGTCATGAAGCCAACAATTGGTGCTTTCTGCCTGGTTCGCTGCAGCGGTATTCATTGAGAAACACTCAGGCGCTGTGCTAATTTGTAGAAAGGCACATAGTCTCACCATAAGTCACAGGTACTCTGGCTGTGTGTGTCTTACTTTTCAGTTTATCATGTTTTGGAATATGCATTACTCCCATGTCTGGAAAATTAATCAGGGACCAAACATAAGCAGGAAATCCTCAGAGCTGCCTCCACTGCTGGTAATTTTCAACACCAAAGAACATTGTGTGTAGCTAGAGTTTTCCTGCTTGGCCCACAATCAGGACAAATCTCTTTCACCTGCCAGTCTCACAGCCGCTCAGACTCAACCAAGTAAACACAGAGACTTAATTGCTTACAAACTGTATGGCCGTGGCAGGCTTCTTGCTAACTGTCCTTATATCTTAAATTAATCCATTTCTATAAGTCTATACCTTGCCACATGGCTCGTGGCTTACCAGCATCTTTACATGCTGCTTGTCCTGGAGGTGGCTGGCAGTCAGTGACTCCCTCCGCCTTCCTGTTCTTTTAATTCTCTTTGTTAGCCCCGCCTATACTTCCTGCCTAACCACTGCCAATCAGTGTTTTATTAGCAACACATTTGCCATACAGAACATCCCACAGCAATTGTGCCTTTTCGTGCCTAGTTAAAAATGTAATGCTTGTGGAAATGTAAAGAAACAGGACTTGGTAAGACTGTTGAGTGGGTAGCATGTCGTACACCCAAGGCTTCTGGATTCAGGGCTGACAAGGAAATGAAGTTGAGACCTTGTCTTAGTCAGTGTTTCTATTGCTGTGAAGAGACACCATGACTATGACACCTCTTATAAAGGAAACATTTAATTTGGGTGGCTTGTTTACAGTTCAGAGGTTCATTCCATTATCATCATGGCTGGGAGCATGGCGGCGTGCAGACAGACATGGTACTGGCTACATCTTGATTGGAAGTCAACAGGAAGTGAACTTGAGGCACTGGGCATGAGACCTCAAATCCTATCCCTACAGTGACATACTTCCTCCAACAAGGCCGTATCTGCTCCAACAAAGCCATACCTCCTAATAGTGTCAGTTCCTATGAGTTTATTGGGGCCAATTACATTCAAACTACCACATTCCACTCCCTGGCCCCCATAAGCTTGTAACAATATCATAATGTAAAATGCATTTAGTCCATCTTCAGAAGTTCCCATTGTAAGTGTTACAGCTCTGGAGGGAAAGGTATCCTGCCCATCAGAAGCCAGGCAATACCTACAGCTCTGTTCTGGTGGGGGATGGTTTCCCTGCAGGAATGTACGGGTTCTGCTCCTGCTCCAGCAAAAATTGTTACTTCTCTGCCCTGCTCCACTCTAGTGGAAGAAGGTAGTCACTCAAACCTCATTCAAGAGAATTATTGGGAGGGAGGAATAGAGGAGAGTGGCTGCCTCTGCTAGGGTGGGAAAAGGCAGCTTCAGACTAAACAGGTATAGCGCTTATATAGATAGGGTTTCTTAGGGATAGTTTTTCCAGGGTGAAGACTTTCATGGTGGGAATTGGTCGGATTTCAATCCCTGAGCTGGGATAAGCTCAGAGATTGGCTGGATTTCATTTTCAGGGATTGGTTGGTTTTCATGCAGAGTTGGTCAGGGGCAGGGTATGTTCTTTGACTCTGGTTTCAGGGTAGGGTATGTTTCTTTGGCTTGCTCTTTTACCCTACATCCATAGTCCTTCACAGTCTCAACAATGTTTTAAAGTCCAAAGTTCAAAGTCTCTTCTGAGATTCATGTAATCTCTTAACTGTAATCACCTGTAAAATCAAAATCAAAAAGCAGATCACATACTTCCAACATATAATGGCACAGGATATACATTACCATTCCAAACATAGGGAAGGGAGCATAGTGAGGAAATACTGCACCAAAGCAAGACCGAAAACCAGCTGAGCAAACTCCAGACTCTACATCTCCATGTGTGATGTCAAAATGTTCTTCAGATCTCCAACTCTGTTCAGCTTGGTTGACTGCAACACACTACTTTCTTTTGGGCTGGTTCCACTTCCTGTTAGAAGCTCTCCTCAGCAGATATCCCATGACTCTGGCATCCCTAACATCTTGGGGTCTCCAAGGCAATCCAGGCTTCAACTTCACAGCTTCACACAATGGCCTCTCTAGGCCCCCTGACATACTCCTGGCCTCAGCGACTTTCCTTAGTCTCAGGGACAAATTCCATAGCCCCTTTCTGCTATCCTTAACTCCAGAACCGTGTGGCCAAAGCTGCCAAGTTCTGCTGCTTACTGGGGCTAGAACATGGTCCCCTTGTTCAATTAATTACATCTTCACCAGCCTTCTGTCCTTCACTGCCAATGCTTGGCTGTCCTGAAATTGGATCTCTAGATCCAGGAGTAGGCTGGCCTCAAACTCAGAGATCCACCAGCCTCTGCCTTCCCAGTGCTGGGATTAAAGGTGTGTACCACACACCCAGCTGTAAGCTTTTCTTTAGTTCCTTTTCACAAGTTGGAAATTTAGCTGGTTCAGATTTAGAAGGTAACTGTGAGGCAATGGGTATGTTGACCAGCACAGCTGTGCCAGCCACTATGTGTGTGGTTCGCATCAACCCTCAGTGTGCACAGCTTTTATTTGTCAGTTCTAGTCAATAAAGAAACATCACTGCATCAAATCAACTTTTTTAAATAAGGTTTTTCTCGTAAGTCTTGAACATTTTAAAGAAAGGAGATGAAGTCTTAAATTTTCTATAAAGTAAAATCATTTATTTATATTATTCCCTGCCCCCCTTTCCCGGAGTCTAGATAGTTTTAATATTTACTGAAGCTTTTGTTTTCTTTTTTTTCTGGCTCTCTTGAACTCTCTATGTAACTGAGGATACCCTGAATCCTGATCCTCCTTCCTCTACCTCCAGGTGCTGGGATTACAAGGCTGCTTCACCATGCTCAGCTCTTATTAGTTTTTAGAAATGTCTTTCTCACAGATAACAGTATATTGTACTTTAGTGTATTTATTTATTTATTCATGGTCTCTAAGTAAAGTTTTGCTAATTAAAAAAGCCACAGTAGATTATAAAAATACATAAATGATTTTTAAATAAAATTTTAACATTGATGGAAAAAAGCAATTTAAAATATTACGTTTCTCTTCAAACTCTTTAGCATCTAAGTATATTTATGTGATTAAGACTTGTCACAGAACAAAGACCTTTTGGAAAACAGTCCCGGCTTTATGAAGTTGAGGCTGTTTGTGTTCCCAAATTCCCTGCACCAAGTAGCTTGGTGATTTTTACTTCTTTTTTGATGCCTTGATTTTTTTCCCCCTTAGAGTTGGATTTTCTGCAGCCTCCGATTGAGTGAGGGGGAAAAAAAAGAAAAAGAAAGAGAGCCCTGCTGTGGCACCTGTGTGTCTACTGCCACCTAGTGCTGCCATTAAGAGACAGGCTCCTGACGCGGCTTTGTAAAGTAGATTCACTGGGAATGGACAAGAGGCCTGAGCATGAAGAGAGAGCGTGCTGAGTGTGCCAGTTTCATAGGTTAAAAGTTAGATATTGAAAACGCCATGAAGTTCAGCCCACAGATCAAATCAGCATCCAGCAGTTCCCCTCAGAACCACCTCGCTTCTGAGACATTCCCTCAGTCTCTAATGTTGTTTCCAGCAGAGGGCCACGTCTGTGAGTGCAAAATCACAGTGAAAGTGCAGTTCGTGAAGACAGCAAGAGGCCACACAGTCCAAACATCCAGTGTTGGATAGCGTTCCTGTTTTCCTGTGTGTGTCTGTCAAGCTTTGTCAGTCCAGCATGCTGAATGCTAATCATTTCCCCTGTACACCCAGGGGTGGGCTGGGGTGGGGGTGGGGGG
>CABHPQ010110990.1:12535-31122 GCA_902168405.1 Peromyscus aztecus
TGTGTTTTGATTTTTGTTTTTGTACTTTGTAACAGGCTCCTTCTCTGGCCTGGAACTTGCCAAGTACTCCAGGATGGCTAGCTGGCTATGTGGTAAGCCCCAGGAATCATCCTGTCTCTATTTCCCCAGTGCTTGGCTTCCAAGCAGGCACCACTATCCCAGCAAAATTTTTTATTTTATAATTTTGGGAACTGAACTCAGGTTCTCAAGGTGCAAGCTGAGCTATATCCCCAGCTCTAAATTTTTGACATCTAGTAGCTCCATCTCTAGCTTGTCTCAGCCACAGCTCAGCATATCTCAAGTGCTCCACAGCCCATGAGCTACTGTGCTACAAGGTGCAAGCACAGATTTTGTCCTCAGGTGATAGAAAGCCACCAAAAGTGAAGAGTAGTGGGGCATGATGATCACACAGGCTGCTCCTGAGTGGGTAACGGATGACGGATTTGATGGGGAACAGAGGGAAGCCCGAGAGGCTGGAAGGAAGGCTCCGTAAAGGTCTGGGAGTAATATCTATAGGAGAATCCTAGGGGATGCCGAAAAAACAGATCCTGGTGGAGTCCAGAAATATTTAGGAGGAGACTTAGTGACACATGTGTCTATGGACCACTCCAGTCCAAAAGCTCCTTTGAAAGACAGAAGAGTGTGTTTATTTTACCCAATGTGACTTCTTCAAGGCGGAAGCCAATCCTTGCATGAGAAGCAGCATAGGCAGGATCAACTTCCAAGAGCCTTACAGCAAAATGTCCAAGAGACTGTTTGGGGGCACTCTTTTGACCCTCATCATCTACATAAAGTGAGATGAGGGGATGGTCCAGATACCTTGAGTGTGCCAGTGACTGATTGCTCTCTCTGATCACTTGGCACATTGAACCTATAGACTGAGAAGGGGAGGAGGAAGGAGGGCTTCCCAGGGGTGATGACAGCCAGAGAGGGCTGAATGAGACAACGAGACATCCCCAGGCCCCATATTTCATTTACCACCAGTGACTTCCAAATCAAATGAGTCCAATCTGCAGATCAAAATGAGATTCTTCTTATTGACTTACCTGAAAGCTTAGCCAGCTCTCGGCAAATGGAGCCGCGCGCATCCTGCATTCTCATCAACCAGTGACAATCGCAGGGATGTCAGAGCTGGGCAGAGGCCAGAAAATCTGTCACTGATGCATGAGGCTGGGGAAAATCCAATGCTTATTGGCCTGACAGTGCTGACCTGGTTTGTCCATAAAGGCATAGCAAATGCAATTTGAAAAACACATAGAACTGATAAGAGTTTACAAGACGGGGCCGGAGGTGCCTTTTCAAGAGCAGACACACTAGATGAAGAGATAAAACAGATCTCAAACTTAGTATCAGGCAGGCAGGTAGGGGTGTATAGGGGTGTGTGTGTGTGTGTGTGTGTGTGTGTGTGTGTGTGTGTGTGTGTACACGTGTGCGTGTGCATGTGAGTACGTGCACGCACATAGTACATGTGATCAAGTACACCTGCATGGAGGCATGGAGACCAGAGGACGACATTACATTCCCTGCTCCATTACTGTCAACACCTTGTTTTCCTTGGGACAGTGTCTCTCTTTGAACCTAGAGCTCAGCTGGTGATCTGCAAGCCACGGTAATCCTGCTTTCTCTGCTCACACAACACAGGGGTGACACGTGTACATAACCACACCTGGCTTTTCACCAGGGTTCTGGAGATATTAACTGGGGTCCACATGCTTGCACAGCCAAGAGCTCTTGTGCATTGGGCCACCTGCCTATCTTCAGACAGTGTTTCTTAAAGTATGCCCTATGTACTGTCTTTATCCTAATCACCCAATGTGTTACTAAAAATGCACATATGTCGCTCTAAACCCAGAAGAATTAGATGAGAATATCTGGGGATGGGGCCAGAGAAATCTCCCAATTAACAAGCTCTTAGATGTTTCTTGAAAATGATAAAGTTTGCAAAATCCAAGAAAAGAAGTAGAATGCAGAGAGAGTTTCTCAGACTTTGCTGTGAACTGGCTATACAGCCTTATGGTGAAGGACAGCAGAGATGCTCTAGCAAGTAGGAAGGAGTCACAGGCCACCTTGCCCCACATGAGAGCTGTGAGATGGCCGTTACTGTTCACTATAGCTCTCACTTATCCTCGATGCAGTAAAGTTCAGGGGTGGTCTTAGGTGATCCTGAAGTATATTCTGCCTCCCATGTTTTATCTCCACAAGTCACCCGACCTCAGTTTCTTTCACTGAAAAATAAAATTTGGTTCTATTTTCTGCTATGCTATTTTGAGGTTCTAGGTAAATAATGTATAGAAATTTGGGGGGAAAGGTTTTCAGAGGTTAACAGACATATAGTATGATAGTACTAATCCAAGATAGAATGCTAATTATATTCATACTGCTATTTCCATGATGTCAAATTACTCTTCAAAAAAAAACCACTGTGTAATTTTATATGGCACATTAGGAAATACAAAGAGATATCCTGCTCACTTCTATAGATCAGAGAGCGTGAAATGGATCAAAGTCATAGCCTTTGGTTGATGTTGCTGTCAGCCTCAGAGGGGACAAGGGCCTCACCCTCTGGACACTCTAAGCTGCATGTCCAAAGACTATAAAAACCAATGTGAAAGATAAAAGAGCCCTTATTAATGACCACTGCTTCACATGACATGAAACTCCAGTCTGTCAATAATTTGGTCACCACATCCTTAACACCTACCTAGTGGTAGAAAACTCACTCACTTCTTTGATGGCAAATGTTGGGTTTTGCCTCTTCACAACTCTGTGCTTCCTTATGCCATACTTTTGATCTGAACTGTCCCCTTTCCTTATCAGACTCCTACCTGTAAAAATATCACAGGCATATGAAAATACTTTACCTCAAGAGCATGGAGTTTGGTGGAAAAGCACAAAGAAAACACAAAACAAATAAATACACAAACCAAAACCAAGGATGTGAGCTAAATACCTGATGTTAGATGAGTCATAAATAAACACAGGTGTTCAAAAGGATAATGTTTATCAGTTCATATATTCTTTTACAAGAATATTTAAGAGCAGGAGAGATGGCTGTGATAGAATGCTGAGTGAAGGGAAAAGCAAGAACTATTTTTAAAAATCATCCACAAATACACATGAGAAGAAGACACAGTTTGTGGGCTACATCTTCATTTATTAAACTATAGCATGAGGAGTTTATGAATTGGCCATACAAAGAAAAACAAAACACACTAACTCTCAGATCAAAGATAGAGACTTCTCAGGAAATGAGAATTTCCTGCTCACTGTTCTATTGCAGTAATGTTCTGAATGACTTGTTCAGACGTTCCTGTGGTTGGCATTCACATAACTCACCTTCTCTGTTTCTTTCTCCGTTTCTTTCTTTCTTCTTTCTTCTTTCTTCTTTCTTCTTTCTTCTTCTTCTTTCTTCTTCTTCTGTATTTCAGATACAAAACATTAGTAGAAGGATCTAGTTTACTCAGTAATTACTCAGGATGGGGGCCATGCAGGGGACAGACCTTCAGGCCGGGTTACTTCGTGGCCAAAGATCTGTTCAGCCCATACACTGGTACTTTGAGACTTGCTCTGATGAGTCATATGCAAGCTAGCATGGCCATATAATACAGATGTGGAAGAGTGTAAGCCAGACACTGGTATAGCTGATTCTATCACATATACTGTAGGCATAGCAGGTGCTCCAAGCCTCATGCACATCATCTTCCATTACATTCATTAAAATGATATCCTTGGAGGAAAAAAATGTCTGCAGTTACGTCTATCAGTGGGAATGGAAACCTGTTAAGAGTCTGAAACTGCTTTTATGGGATAGAAACCCCTTCACTATGACATGCATGGTTCACGAGCAAAAGTCCTTCCTAAACTGATGAGCAAATACTTCATAGTGAGCCATAGTTCTTTTTTTCCCCTCATTTATATCTTTTCCTAGACGGAGGTATTCCCACACCTTGTCCATTTTGGTACCCTCCCATTACCTACCATTAATTTCTGTCACCTTATCCTGTTTTACCTTTCTCTGTAAACTTTATGCTATATTCTTTGCTTATTTGTTATAATCTGAGTCTCATCTTTTATTCTAGAAATGTTCCATAGACCATCTAATACAAACCTCAATACCAAGTATGAGAAGTGCTCTTTGGAATTATTTGTCACGGTTGTCAAAGAGACTCCCAAAATAATATATGTTATTGCTATTATCCTTGGTTGTCCATGCTATCAGATGTGGAAGGTAAGTGCTTACTGCTAAAGACACCATGCACTTCAGACACAGGGCCCAGAGACCCCAAGATGAATCTGACCTGAAAGCCTACTCCCTGAGGACTGGCTGTCATGGTACCAGAAGGCATTATGCTAACTTCCAAAGGAGGGAAGCAACCAACAGTCCTACTCAGTTGTGACACCTATGAACCACAACAACCACCAGCATGGAATGATAACCCCAAGTCTATGGTGACCTACATACTTCAGATGTGACTCTTCCTACAGGCTTCTTCAGGCAACTATATTCAAGTGTAAATATCCATATACATACATATATTCATACAAACAAAAATATGAATAAATTTTTAAGCACTTATTTTAATAAATGACTTAATTCTTCTCAATACCATTTTAGTTAGATCCAAGTAGAAGAGCAATAGGAGGTTATTTTTGCCATAATCTATATTATTTCTATCATGAATCACTATATAAAAAATGTACTATTATACACAACAATCAAACTGAGGTTCAAAGAAGAGGTCTATACTGATGACCATTAGCTGAAACTACTATATGGATGTGTTGGTCTTGGTCCAGTGCACTGTGCTTTAAGAAGAGAATAAACTGGCAGTATTAAGATTGGTAGCATGTTGGTATAATTTGGAGAAATCACATGGCATTCAAGATGCGAGTGGGTGTCATGCATAACTACATCTCTAATCATCCTTATGTCTTATAATGTTGACAAATAGTACAACTTGTGGAGGCACGTAAAATCTATTCTGTTCAGAGGTGAATGAGTATTCAAGCCACATTTCCTGGACATAGACCAACACCTCACAGCTCTCAGGTAAGTTAGTTACCACTGATCACTTGTAAGTCCACTATTTTCTCCTTCATGGGATAATTGAAGGGGAAGAAACATTCTTGGGTTAGAGGGCCTCTTAACTGGGGGAAATGGGTCCATTGCCACCACACCTAATGCCCCAGGTTCAATCCCCAGAACCCACATGGTGAAAGAAGAGAAACGACTACTACCCGTTGTCCTCTGACATCCACATATTCAGTATGGCGCATAAACACACAATAATAATAATAATAATAATACTGAAGAAACGAAAATATTCAAGTTTTCTCCCAACCATTTCCCACTGCTTTTCCTTCTTCGCAAAACTAGCTTAGGCTCTGAAAGCAATTGCATATTCAAAAGGACCAGACCAAAAGTCAAGTGCAATTGCAGAGACAATCCAAAAATTGCCCATCATCTTCCTCCCCTACTTATCCAAACCCTTCTTCCCTCATTTGCTAAACTTGTTGATGTCTGACTGGGAGAAGATTATTTCTTCATGTCATTTTCTTGAAAAGCAAAAACAAGCAAACAAGAACAGTCTTGAGTCTGCCCAACAGATTTTGCAGTGAAAGTGACCAATCCATTGGTTCTGAAGGGAGAAGAGTTGATAAAAACTGATCAGGGTTGGGCACTGGGCATCTGCATCCTCGATGCACACTTTTTTTTTTTTTTTACAGTCTCCCCTGGTGCTGGGAGATTGGATTTCTGTGCTAGAATAGAATGTGGAGAGCAGCTGCTGTTTCTTGGTCTAGTGCAGAGAAAAGAGGAGAGCGTGGCACAGAATTCATCTCCCAAATATCTCAACAGGTTAACCAGGTCCGGAGTGAGGAAGTCACACCTCATGCTTTTGAAAGTTCTTTGTATTGAGTCTGAAAGACCCTGTGTTTCAGAGAATAAGAATTTTCTCTGCACATCCTTTCTGTATGGTGTAGGAAGCAAGATGATGCTTCCTAGGCATAATCTACTCCCAATGAGACAGAGAAGAATACAATTAAATACAAGCATCACCTTGAAGAGCATAAATGTTTATGCGTTCCTAGAGACAGTAAAGTCACGTCCAAGCGCTCCCTGTCAGCCAGGTGTCCTTCTCTGTGCTGAACACACAACATCTCATTTAATTCTCGCACCATCGAAAGGTATGCTTATTTAACCCACATGGAGAAACCGAGAGTCACACAAACAGTGATTTCTTTTTTCCAGGCTCTATGTTTGTAAAGGACAGATCTTGGATTCATCTAGCCCTTCCTGCCTCCTTGATGTCCTTAACTAAATCCCCAGAGAATGACAAGTTCCCTTTGTAGAACAAGCTTCCTGTGAAGGGTTTACACTGGATTTTCAGTAAGTGTTCCCTTTGGGATCTATAATCACTCTGAGAGAAACCTTTTGATCCTGTTATGATTGTCATTTCTTTCCTACCATATCTTCCAGGCAAGAAGCAAGCTATTGTGTTACGCTTCCCACTGTCCTCAAACAATTCAAGTGGCTACTCTCCATGACCTCAGTTCCATATTACTTTGTTTTGTTTTATTGGTTACATTCTCTTCCCCTATACTTCTAAGCATTCCTTTACGGCCTAAAAAGTTGGGTCACTACACCTTAGCTTGTTCCCAACAACCTACCCTTTACTGCAAGTCCTTGGCGAGAGATCAGAAAACCACACTTTTAGTTACAGTTCTGTTGCTATGATAAAATACCACACCAAAAGTGACTTAAGGAAGAAAGGCTTATTTTATCTTACAGGTCCTGAGGGAGAGAGTCCATGATAGAGGGAAGGTACAGAAGTGGGGACAGGAAACAAAGAAACAACATTTCGTCTGTGCCCCGGAAGCAGAGAGACACAACAGGAAGTCGAGTCAGGCTACAAACCCTCAAAGTCTATACCCAGTGAAAATATTTCCTCCTGCTGGTCTCTACCCCCTAAAGGTTCCATGCCCTCCCCAAACAGTGCCGCCAACTGGGGGCCAAATGTCCAAATACATGAGCTTATGGGGAATGTTTCTCATTCAAAACATCACACATTCCTACTCCTGACCCTCTGTCCTCTAACCTGCAAAGCTTTAACCTTCCCACCCCAACTGTGCCCCCGAGTGGGCTACAGATATCCTAGTTTTTAAAAGTGCAGTTATCATAACTGTATACTTTATATATCAGTACAAGTGAGTCTGTGTGGTTCATAGCTCAAATGAGTGAATACACCCGTGTAATGTTGCCAGAATCAAGACACAGAAACATACAAACATATTTCCTTCATGTTACCCCTATATTACTCTCAGCCACAAACTCCTAACTCCTACTGTAATAACTAATTATTCTCAGTTCCTTCCAAATTTACTTTAACCCATACTATCACATAAAAAAAAAAATTTAAGAGTGTAATGCTTGTGTGCATCCTTTGGGTCTGATATGCTTCTCTTGGAATATGCAGCCAAACTGTATGAGTGCTTCTCAGTGTATCAAGAGTCCATTCTTGCTGGGCAGTGGTGGCGCACGTCTTTAATCCCAGCACTCGGGAGGCAGAGGCAGGCGGATCTCTGTGAGTTCGAGGCCAGCCTGGGCTACCAAGTGAGTTCCAGGAAAGGCGCAAAACTACACAGAGAAACCCTGTCTCAAAAAACCCCCCCAAAAAAAAAGAGTCCATTCTTTTTTATTGTACTGTACAAATGTTTCACATATTGCTAATCTACTTTCCAGTTCAGGGACCAAATGATAAATGCACATTTAATTTGGGAAGAAATGCCACTTTTCTAATGTCACTGTAAAATTGTGTCTCCCTAGCAGAAAATCTGAGAATCCTAATTATTTTATACATTTCTCAGTCCTTGATATTATGGCTTCGTATTCTCCAAAACGTAAACAATCCAGAAAAGCATCATATTTATTATAATATATACATATAATAAATAACTAGTTTATTCATTCACGCAAGAGCCTTAAGTACCTACTGTTTACAATTCTTCGTACTAGGAAGGGTGAACACAGAAATAAGCAAATACAACATTCAAAGAGAATTTACTAGGAACTAGGATCAGAACACAGAGAATGGTTTATCAAAATAACCAAGAATTGGGTGTGATAAATTCTTTGTTGGCTAAGTCTTAGAGTTCTTCCACAGTAGAAGAGATAGTATCTGGTTAGGTAGTTGACCTATACTGATAGATGCTATTGTAAAAAGTAGAAATATAATATTCTAGGTAAAGATCTGGCAAAATAAAAGATGAAGAATCCAGAGCTAAAGTCGTACTTATTGATGAAACACTTTCCTCTCAAGATTGAGCTATCAGCTCTGTTCTCCTCACTTTTACTCAGTATCACACTGGAAGTGTGGACCACAGAAAAGAGGCAAGAACAAGAAAATCCATACACACTGGGAAGGAAGAAATAAAACTCTATTTGTATATGACGTCATCTCAAACAAGAAAATCCCAAGGAATCCACTACAATTTATTAGAACTAATAAACACTGTCAGCAAGGGTGTATGAAAAGAGCCCCACAAAACCTTAACTGTAATTTTATACACCACCAATGGGCAGCACAAAAATGAAACAGAAATAAACAGCTCTACTCATATGGTGTCAAAATGAAGAAAAACTTACCAATAAACTCAACTTATAAATAAACCCCAAAAAATTCAAGATGTGTTGTCATGTAGCCATTTCCCCTGCGATGAAAACTACTTTAAATGGGATGGTTATAGGGAGATGAAACAATGGAACATTCTAAGGCAGTGGGGTTCTCAACTGTCCCAATGCCACCACCCTTTAATAAAGTTCCGCATGTTGTTGGGACCCCCAACTATAAAATTAATTTTGTTGCTGCTTCATAACTGTAATCTTCCTGCAGTTACAAATCATAATGTAAATATCTGATATGCAGGGTATCTGATATGTGAACCCTGTGAAAGGTTAGTTTAACACCCAAAGGGGTTGTGACCCACAGGTTGAGAACAACTGTACTAAAGGGAAGTGAAATACTGTAGGAAAACTCCTTAAGACAGGAAATAATTCAAAAGAGCCTCTGGAAGTCCTTGAAACTGACCAGATTCACTAGCCCTGCCCCCCAAAAAGTATATGAACAATAAAGACTCTGAGATTCACTCTCAGAAAAATCCAGATGCCTAGGAGAAACAGAGACCAGCTGAAATGCTCAGAAAAAACAAAGGCTCAGACCAACTGAGCTTCCTGGAAAGGCCACCATTCTCCAACCTGTTGAGATGCCCGCAAGCTCTGCAGTGTGCTCCAGGTTCCCAGATTTTATGAACTGTCACTCATGCTGGGGTGAGCGTTAGTGATGCAGCTGTCTGTGACTCATTCCTGCTCCTGTAACCCCTCATCCATATTCCTATAAGTAACCCCCAATAAAAGTTATTAGTTCACCAAGTTGGACTTCAGTGGTGTCTGTACTTTGGACTGTCATCAGTGCCTATCTTGAGGTGAGGAGATGCTTGTTCATGTTATCCCAGGGAAGGTCTGTCACATAATACATGTATAACATAAACTACATACTGTTATTGAAAGAAATTAAAGAATATCAAAATAAGTGGAAAGACAGTATTAGTGGATTCCAAAAGATAACAATATTCCCTGAATAGCTCTACAGACACAAGGCAAATTCTATCACTACCCCAGCTGACTTCCGTGCAGAAATAGACAAACTAATCTTACAGTTTCATGTGAATTGAAGGGGGCTCAATTTCCAAAATATATCTTAAAATAATGATATGGGATGAGTCACACTTCCAAAATTGGAAACAAACTACAGCTCTACAAAAATAAAGAGGGCATAATACTGGTTTAAGGCAAAGTATACCTGTGAATGGAATAAAACTAAAAGTCTAAAAATACAACTTCAAATGCTGATCATTGGTTACTGATGAGAGGGCCAGGACAATCCAATGAAGACTGAGCATCACTATCAGCAAATGGTATGGGAATGACTAGCTGTCAATCAAAACAAAAAACTGGACTTCTATACTATGTGCAAAATTTAAGCAAGATAGATAATAACCATATATAGGAAAACTATTAAGCTTATAAAAGAGAACACAGGATTAATTCCCATGAAGTTGACATGCTTTCTTAGATATGACATCAAAAGCACCAGCAAATGGAGAAAAAAATGTAGATGAATTAGAATACCAAAATTAAGATATTTTGCTCTTCAAATTATACCACCAAGGGAATGGAAAGAAAATCCACAGAATTGGGGAGATTTTTGTAAGCACTTGATAGGGGATTTATACCCAGAATACATAAAGAATATTTGTAACTTATACTAGAAACAGTCTGTTATTTTAAATAGGCAAAGGCTTTGAGTAGTCATTCCTTCAGAGAAAATATGTAAATGGGAAGCAAGGTCATGAGAAGGTGTTCAATATCCTTAGTTATTAATGAGATGTCACTTTCTGCCTACTTTCCATGACTGAAATCACAAAGATTGACAACAATGGCTGACAAGGATGGGGAACAGCTGAAGGACTGTGAAATGGGGTAGCGGCTGTCAGGAGCTGTTTGGCAGATCCTCTAAGTGACATACCTAACAGTTATTATATGACCTAGCCATGCCAGTCCCAGCTGATACTCAAGAGAATTGACAACGTATGTCAGCTGAAACTTATATACAACGTTCACGGCAACAATCTATGAATAGCCAAAGAAACCAGACCACTGACAGATGAATTGATTAAGAAAATGGGATATGGCTATATAATATGATGCTACTTTCTCAAGGCAAATAGGAAAGCACTGGTACATAGAAGAGAGTGGGTGAAGCCAGTGGGCACACTCAGTGAAGGAAAACGATACAAAAGGCCACACACTGTGTGAGTGTCCATAGTAGGAAGATCTGCTTGACAGAGAGCAGATTAATGGTGATCAGAGACCAGGAGGATGTGGGGATGGGGGAAGAAGTTGAGTAACTTCAGAAGGTGACCAAATGTCCTAAAACGGGATAGTGATGATGCCAGAAGAGCAGCACTGGAGCACTAACAACCGCCAAAATGTATTTCAATATGGAAACTGTGTTTCATTAAAACTGTCATTTTCAAAAGAAGAGGATAGTGGAGGCTCTGCCCTTATGGAACAACTTTTTCCACATGGAACATGATGTTCAGAGATTGTAATGGATCTACAGAGGGAATTGCACACCACATGATCAGACCTACACTGAGGATTTCTTCTAGAATAGGAAGATACTGGTAGAGGGGACACCAAATGTGATGTATTAGAAGGCCCCTGTGCATCAATTTTATCATGTCCACAAGTCCAATGAGGACCATAACAAGTGGACTTTCTTCCACCCTCCTCAGACAAGGTCTACATAAAACTTTACTGTTTAATAAATAGTTGCAACCAACCCATCCATGTTTTCAGAGTGACCAATTCTGTTGGAGATTATCTTCCAAACCAAACTGAACAATAGTTTTGATGTTCTTAGAAATGCACACACTTGAAACAAAAGCCTGTTTCTAAATTATTCCTTTGGGGACGTGATGAGACACCGTATTGCCACCACATACAAGAGGGGAAAATCTTGTGGAGTGTGAGCACATAGAGCCATAAGAGGTCAGAAGAAATAATAAAGATAAGCATAAGAAGACAAGCTAAAACGTATTTGAAAATTGGAGGTAGAAGCTATTCATGATTATAACCTAAAAGGAAACAGAAACAGAGGTCCAAGCATAGAAAAATGGTTCAAAGATTATGGTATATTCATGTGAAGACTGTTATGAGGTTAATTTTTAAAATAATTCTTTATAACTAACAACAGAATATTGACTATAGAGTTACAAGTTTTAAAATGGATTCATTTATTAATATAATGTAGTCCCAAGTATCCATATTTAAATATATTTCTATTCATAGAAATCTTTATATGTATACATATTCTCATATAGTATTCATAAATACAGTTTTCTTGATATATATAAATGAATATACTTTATTATAGAAAATATGGATTTATATTACACAATATAGTAAGAATCAAGTAATTTATGTTCTTAATAAAACATTAATAGGAAGAATGAAATTGTGAATAATCATTCTTTTATTATCAAAGGTAGGATGACTGATGACCCAATATATTGGAGACTAGGGCAATAACATTGGCCTTTTATATGGCCACTTCAGTAAACATCTGGACATTTCTTAGAAAGCAGAACATCAATCTGTCATATGATGTAGCAATTTCACTTTTAGGGGGTGAAGTAAAAGAAATGAAAGCATGTGAACCCACAAAGTCTTGCACATCAGTGTTCATAGCTGCATTAACTTGTATTGGCCAAAAATAGAAACAACTAAAATGTTTATTAGCAAATGATAGGCAAAATAAATGCAGAATAGCTACATGATTGAATAGCATCCAGCCATAAAATGAAATGCTACAGAATGAGTGAAATCTCCCAAACATTATTAAATAAAAGAAGCCAGACACTAGAGACCATATGTTGTAGAACTTTAACTATATGGAATGGGTTCATGAATAGAGATTAGTTGTAAATATACCCATGTATGATGTATCTGACTACATGCTGTGTTATGATGAAATTTTGCAACCCAGAGAACTGTCTAAAAATCACTAAGCCATCCACCTCAAATGGTGAATTTGATATATGTACATTGGTAAGATTGGATATGTTCTTTTCCATACTAAAACTTCTGTTGAGACTTGGTCTCCAAAGTAATGATGTTGAGAAGCAGTGGGGTTCTTACAACAAATCTGGAGTGATGGGTGTAGACTGTCACTCCTGCGTGGATGTATTATCACAAGAGCAGTTTGTTGTGAAGCACTTTGGTTCCTCAGCTCATCCTCTTGATGTCTTTTTAACTTTTGCGACTTCTCTTCTGTATGTAACTGTTGTGCTGGTTATCGGTCATTGTCAAACTGACATAATCTAGAATCACCTGAGATAGGAGTCTCAATAAGGGGTTGTCTAGATTAGACTGGCCTGTGGGCATGTCAGTGGGGGACTGTCTTTATCATCTTGAGGTTGGAAGACTCATCCACTGAGGGTGGCACCATTCCCCAGCAGAGGAGCCTGAATAACAACATGAGAGTGGAGAACGGGAGCTGAGCACTGGTAAGTAGACATGCATGAATTCACACTGCTCTGTGCTCTTGACGTGGGTGTACTAGCTGCTTCAGTGTGAGCTGCCCTGAATTCACCAGTGTTGGGCAGTAGGAAATAAAGCAGAAACACCCACATAGCAGTTCACCTTTCTGTCACAGGCAGCAGTATGGGTTCTGCTCCTGTTCCTGAAGCTAAGCAGATGCTAGTACTATGTATTAATATGTAATATGTATAGTATTACAGAACTCGAGCATCCCCCCATGAACTCTCCTTGTACCTAGTCTCTCTGGGTCTGTGGATTGTAGCATAATTATCCTTTATTTCACAGTTAATAGCCACTTATGAGTGAGTACATAGAAAGAATTGTAGGTGCCAGAGAGGTCAAGGACACCACAAGAAAACCTACAGAATCAACTAACCTGGGCTCAGAGAGGTTCACAGAGACTGAACCGACACAACCAGGGAGCCTGCATGGGAATGACCTAGACAATCTGCATATATGTTACAGTTGTGTATCTTGGTCCTCTTGTGGGATTCCTAACAGTGGGAACAGAGGCTGTCTCCAACTCTTTTACTAGCTTTTGGGACCCTACTTCTCATACTGGGTTGCCTTGCTAAGCCTTAATGCATGAAGAGGTGCTTAGTCTTACTGCAGCTTGATATGCCATGTTTTGTTGATAATCATGGGAGACCTGCCCTTTCCTAAACCGAAAGGGAGGAGGAGGGGGGACAAGGGGGAGAGGATGAAGGGGAAACTGTATCCAAGATACAGAAATTAATTAATTAATTAAAAAATAAAAAGAATCTCAGAACTCCAAGCCAAATAAACCTCTTTTCTCATAAACCAATTGGTCTGGGGTATTTTGTTAAAGCAATAGAAAATGTACTAAGATAAAAAAAAAAGACTAAATGAATTTTTGAAAACTAGTCTTTGAGAGTTGAACTTTAAACCAACCATTAACAGACTTGGGCACAGGCAGAATTCCATATTTAGAAGATGGAGGTCAAAGCAACAACTTGTGACTATAGTCTGATTGAATGGACTAAGCAATCCACGCATAGCATGTATCATTGGAGCACTGAGTGGTCAGTCATGGACAGAGAGATTGATCAGTGAGGGGAGAGTTGTCCTCAGCTTCCAGTACACCTGTAAAGAGTGAGATGGAGGTAAGAGAGTAGTGATGCTGACTTCCAAGTTATGTGATTGATAGCTCATGCATTGATGCCAGTTGCCTAGTCTAAGAACACAGGCATCTGTAAAGCTTTCCAGGAAGTCTCACTACAGAGTGATGATACATTGACTAGCCAAGGCAAGCCCCCTCCAAATGAAGGCTAGAATCATTCCAAGGCAAACCATTAATATAATTCACCTCTATACAAGTCAGGTTTTGATATGGGCAAAGAGATGAGTTATGCAGAAAAGGTAAGTTCCCTAGGCTAGGCCTTTGCCCCAAAGCTTAGACAGAGTACTTGGAGAGCAGATCCTCTTTGTTGCTATCTTTTTTTTTTCTTGATCTGTGTTCCTCACTAGTTTGCAAAGCCAGTAAAACATCATAGTTTAGAGTGTGGACTCTGTAGTCACACTGCTTATTATTCATGTAATTCATGCTTTGGCAAATTAGCTAACCTCTCTCAGTTGCAATATTTCCATCTACAAAAGACCTATGTGGACAGTACATACTTCCTGTGCCTGTTAAAAGTATTAAATGTATAAATATGGCAAACACATAACAATTATTAGCCATTGCTGTTCTTTGACTGGAACACTGTTGGGTTGCTTTTTTTTTTTCTGGACTTAAAATCAATTTTCTTCTTTAGAACAAATAGCACTTCAGCTCAGCATCAACAAATGCTGTTTCAAAAACATGAAATAAATATGATCTTGGATTAACCAAGAAAGGGATAAGAGTAAAGAAAGACATGAAAGGAGAAAGCAGGGCTGGTGGAGACTCTAAAAGGCCACTGAGATACATTCTTCAAAAGAGAGTGTTGAGAATACAGCCTTTTGGGGGGTTATATAAGGCAACCCATGGCAGCATCTGAATTCTCTTCCATGAACAGATTTTACTAGTTTTTAAGTCACACTTCATCTTCACAAGAAAATGAGTGAGTTTACCTGTGAACTGCAGAGACAGTCAGTGGAAAAAGATGGGAAGGTAAAATCCACAGGTGAAAGTGAGGAGAGATGGAGCATGGAAGGCAAGACCCTTTCTCCACCTGCCTTCCCATGCCCCTTCTCAGATTGCAAGTCTGCTTTTTAAACAAGCTAGAGTCCAGCTAAAGGCGCTCCTCACACTTCCCTTCTTGACTCTCACAATAGCCAACCATCCCTTGTCTGGGGAGCTTCCAAATCCTTGGTCAAGGTTTATCCAATGTCCTGTAAACTACAAGTGCTGGGCAGGATAACAGAACACAACAGAATTTCCTTCTGAATGCTGGCTGGGACAGGAGCATCTCTGTTGCTTCCTGGTTCCACAGTCTGGCATTTACCCCCCTTACAATGGCACTGATTTGGTGGTGAAGACCACAAAGAACCATTGACTTGGAAGGAAGTCGGCGGAGGGGACACACTTGCTAGAGACTGAGATAATCAGCTGGCTGGCCGAGAGCCACACTCTAAAGCCCACTCTCTCTGGAAAGCTGTTTCTGAGACCTAGTGAAAGGAGCAGCTGAGTTGGGTTCACTTTGCTCACTACCTGGAAAGGAGGGAGATCAGGCCCAGCTCCTCTTGGGTTCTAAGCCACACTCTTCCATCTGCCTCCTGTCTCCATCCTTCTCTCCTTCTGTTCTTTCCCTAGCTACACTCTTCAATTTCATGTTAATTCAAGGGAGAGTCAAAGGGGAACAAAAAGCAATCTTTGCTTCTGCCACACAAGTGAGAACTCTGAAGGGACCACAGCTCCCACCGAGGCACATGCTTTAGGGCCTAGAAACAAAGGGAAGTGTTCTCATGAACACTCAGAGGTTAGGTCACGCGGATAGAGCAATGTGATTAAATTCTGATGGATTTTTGTTTTAAGACTTGTTTGCCTGGTTACAAGAGTGCCGTTGGCAATCCCTACTTAATCAGGATCTTGATGAGCATATTGTCCCTCCCAGGACTAAGACACCAAGGAAGAGTCTGTTTGAGGCTTTCCTCTGGCCCATTACCCATGGTGGCTTCTTTCCCGTCACTTCATGGAGGCCTGCTCTGGGAAATAGCTCTTTCATTATTCCACCAATTTTACGATAATTGTGATTTCAATTTGAGAATTATAAAAATAAAGACCTGAGCCCCACCCAGCCCCAGAGGGCAACAGGCAGAGTTGATAATCATTAAATTTATTCCATAACTTTATGGGGACTTATCACTTTTCTATTAATAAGTTAATCATCTTTTCTACTTTTAGGATGGAAAAACAATGATCCCCAAATTGAAGCAGTTTGCCCAAGGTTATTTGATGGGTTACAGGTTCCAAGCAGATACATAGTTGACAGAACTGGAGATGCATGCAGTGGGGTAGTGTGAAGTGAGGACATGTTTGCTGGATGTTCCTGCTGGGTCTTACAGCTCCAGCTGTTGGCACCAGTGGAAGGAAGAGGAGTGTCTGCGATTACCACTGATTTCAATCACCATGGTCCAAAGAGTAGGAAAGAGCTGATAGCTCAGGACTGGAGAGTACAGATCTCTCCAGATAGAAATCAAATGGTAGGTGTCATGGTGGCATGAGTTTGGTTTCAGAGATGCTTTGGTTATAGAGAGAAAAGGAATATAAGATAGGAGCAAACAATCTCCCAATCTGATCTAAACAAATAGATGGGATGATGAAAAAAAGAATCAAACACTGAATTCTAAATGAACACTGAGGCACACATTTGCAGTCCCAGAACCCAGGAGGCTGAGGCTGGAGGATCATGAGTTCAGAGTCAGGTTGGGCTACATAGTGAAACCAAATCTCAATAAAATGAGCACAGAAATTGAAATTTTGTCGTATGATCAATTTACAGAACACTGTTGACCCCTTCTCTTGATCTCTCTGGCCTCTGGTCTTTTATTCACATAAAAATTCTCAAATACACCTGTGCTACTATTATAGTTGGTAAAGGGTAAGAATCGAATGCTCTTGTTGGTAAACTAGGTTCAATCCCAAATGAAGATAGACACAGTCATAAGTAAGAGTAGAGTGTTTAGTATGTAGAGAATAGTGGCTGAAACTGATGTGTTCCTAAAATGACCCAGGCAGCAGGCTGTGGACTCTGCAGCCTATCCCACCCAATTTTCACAAGTATCATAGAAAGTAAGTATTGGCATCACTCTACATAAAAATTTAAGAAACAGAGGCTCCGAGAGATTAAGACACTTGCTTCAGAGTCATATAACTAACGAGTGACAGACTAAGAATTCAAAGCAAAATTTGTGAAATTACAGAACTCAAACAAGTCAATTACATAAGGCAAAATTTTATCAGAGTAATTCACACTAGCCCAACACAGCTCCACTGGATGTGATGTAAAAATAAATAAATAAATAAATAAAATTGAGTGGGAATGTATGTGTGGAAAAGGAAAAGGATCACTCCCGCATGCAAACCTTTTTAACCCTATCAATGTGATCCCGACAGAAAGTCCTCCTGTCTGACAGGATCCTGCAGACCAGGAGAGAAAATGGTGGAGGGGCTTGGAGGAGGTGGGCCTTGGGGCAGACACAGTGCCGAAATGGCTAAATGTTCCACAAATCAGTGGAAACCTCCCTCTGCTTGAATTCATTCCAAACAAATCCATTAAAGGCACCACCTTAATGAATATTTTATAAAGTTATGACATAGTGAGTCCCATTTAAGAAGGACTCTTGGCAAAGGCTGAGACAATGAACTACTAAAATAGCCCACTAATCATCAAGGCCAACAGAAATCTGGTCAGGGAATATAACAATTCTACACACAAAAGAAAAAAAATGAAAGCTATATATTCCCTTCCTGCTGGTTTACATGGTTTTCTAAGGCTCTATATACCATGTTCAAATACTTCCAGTCCATCAGCAAAAGGCACTTGTTTGAATAATTAATTTGTTTTTCCCTGGTTCCTTCAAAGCTTCTGAAATTGGTCAATGTACACATGTGTTATTTTTCTTAAATCAGACTCCATCATTGAGCTCCCAGCAAGTAAACACACCCAACAAAAACGCAGCCTTTAACACAGTGGTTCTCAACCTTTCTAATGCTGTGACCCTTTAGTATAGTTCCTCATGTTGTGGTGACCCCCAACTGTAAAATTATTTTCATTACTACTTCATAACTGTAATTTTGCTTCTATTATGAATTGTAATGTAAATATCTGTGTTTTCTGATGGTCTTAGGCAATCCCTGTGAAAGGATTGTTCGACCACAAAGGGGTAGAGACCAATAGGTTGAAAACCACTACTGAGTCTAACATATTTTAACTTCCTTGCCCTATGAATAGACCACAGTAAAGGCAAGGACAGAATCCCG
>CABHPQ010111056.1:516-22844 GCA_902168405.1 Peromyscus aztecus
TTTTCTTTTCTTTTCTTTTCTTTTCTTTTCTTTTCTTTTCTTTTCTTTTCTTCTCTTCTCTTCTCTTCTCTTCTCTTCTCTCCTCTCCTCTCCTCTCCTCTCCTCTCCTCTCCTCTCCTCTCTTCTCTTCTCTCCCCTTCCCTTCCCTTCCCTTCCCTTTCCTTTCGTTTTCTTTTCTTTTCTTTTCTTTTCTTTTCCATTTGCAGATTTTTATGTCCCTCCAGACAGCTCCCAAATAACCACATGGAGACTTCTTATTAATTATAAAAGTTCAGCCAATAGCTTACTTAGGCTTGTTTCTTTTTTCTTTCTTTTCTTTGAATTTATTTTATTTTTTATTTTATTTTATTTTATTTTACAATATAATTCAACTTTACATGTCAGCCATAGATTCCCTCGTTCTCCCCCCTCCCGCCCGCCCACCTCCCCCGGCCCACCCCTCATTTCCATCTCCTCCAGGGCAAAGACTCCCCAGAGGATTGAGATCAACCTGGTGGACTCAGTCCAGGCAGGTCTAATCCCCTCCTCCCAGGCTGAGCCAAGTATCTCTGCTAAGCCCCAGGTTTCAAACAGCCAATTCATGCACTGAGCACAGGACCCGGTCCAACTGCCTGGATGCCTCCCAAACAGATCAAGCCAATCAACTGTCTCACCCATTCCGAGGGCCTGATCCAGTTGGGGGCCCCTCAGCCATTAGTTCACAGTTCATGTGTTTCCATTCGTTTGGCCACTCGTCCCTGTATTCCATCCATCCCTGGTCCCAACAACTCTTTTAGGCTTGTTTCTAACTAACTCTTATAACTTAAATTAACCCATTTCCATTAACTTACTTTCCACCCCATGGTTTTTTTTACCTCTACTTGGTACTGCACTTGCTGCTGTCCTGCTTTCTCCATGTCTTCTTCCCAGTGTTCTCTCTGCCCCCCAAATCCTGCCTAGCTATTAGCCATTTAGCTTTTTTTTTATTAAACCTATCACAGTGACATATCTTCACAAAGGAATATTCCACAACACCTTTATTATCTTTTATAGGAAACAAAGCAGGTGTTGATCTTGGGGAAATTGGAGGGAGGGAGCAGTTTTGGGAGGAGTGGAAAGAGGAAAAACTGGAATCTAGATGTAATTTATGAAAGAAGAATAAAAGTTAAAAACACAAAAGAAAGTTTGAGTTCTTCGTATTATTGACCTTTCTTTCTTTAATTCTTTAATTAATTAATTAAATTCTTTAATTAATTAACCTTTCTTTAATTCTCCAAACAGTAGAAGTAACAGCTAAATAATTGCTTTAAATTATGAAGATAGCTATTAATGTATCAGCCATATATAATGAATACGTCCTACCATAGCAGTTTCTGCTCAGAGGTGAAGGATTCAACAAAGTTGCCAGTTATTCTAAAGCAAAATGAAGTGTTATTTTCTTTTCTGCTGAAGTTCCTTCTTTGGAGTTCCATGAATAAATCAATATTGCAAACTTAATATCTGAAAAAAAGTGATTTAGAAATATAAAACTTGAGAATTGCATATTTTCTTCCAATATGATGACTTTTCTATGTGCATGAGCTAGAATCAGATATAAGATGAAGCTTGGATTTTGAATTTTGAGCTCTAACAGCAAAAATTTCAGGTCTACTTACATTAGATACTTATTTGGGATGCATTGTAGATCTGGGATTTCATATAAGAAATTCATATTTTTTTTCCTAAAGAGCACATCAAACCTCCAATCTCAGTATAGTTTTAAAATACAGTATTTGCACCTTAGAACATGGTTTCAAATCAGTGAACATACACAAATGTAAATAATGAATTATTTAAGTTCCCATCTGACTTTATATGTAACTGCTGTGACTTGTTTCATTTAGATATTAAAGTGACAATTTCTCTTTCTTATGTCTCTATAATTATAAATCCAGTACCATCAGATAAAGTGAAAGGAAATACAGGATAAGTTAATGGAAGATGTTTTTGTAATGACCTACTTCTTTAAGAAAGATATACTTGCAAAAATAATATGATAAATTTAACCTATAAAACATTGATTAATGATAGGAGTGACTAGTTTTTAGAAACTAAGGTAAGATGCCTTATTTGTTTAAGGTATTAGTCACTAAGTCTGCCAACCAAATTCACTCCTTGAGGGCCTCATGTGGTGCAAAAAGAAAACAGATTCCAGGAAGTTCACCTCTGACCTACCAAAGTGTGAGGTGGTAAGTTACAAAAACACACAAATGAATAAATAACATAACTTTAATATGTTTAAAAAACAAAATTTACTTGTGCAGTAACTGATTATTGTCCCATGTATCAATTCACTCACTGAAGTTGTACTTTACTTATTATCCTTACCAGCTTCATTCTCCAAATGGCATGAGCAATTTCAGACGCGTTAAACTTAACTCTTTTTCTGATTGTTACCATAAAAGTTGTTTGGTGAAAATGACATTTCAAAAATAACATAATTGTGAATGTTGATTTATCTATATGTATAACAGCTCATTTTCTTTTTTCTTTTTGGTTTTGTCAAGACAGGGTTTCTCTGTGTAACTGTCCTGCCTGTCCTAGAACTCACTTTGAAGTACAGGCTGGCCTCAAACTCACAGAAATCTGTCTGCCTCTGCCTACCAAGTGCTGGGATTAAGGGAGTGAGCCACCAGCTGCCAGCTTAAAACAGCTCATCTTGTATAGCATATTAAGGCTACACTATAACAGTTACTTAATTTCATTTGTGGTCAGACCAATTTATTTTGTGAATATATAATGGAATCAACCACTGTCTTTAGAAGTCTCAGATAAAATCATTGTAGAAGCATGGAAATCATGTGAGAGTAAATGATTTGGAAAGATGCTTATGAAATGCTGACCCCTGGACTTGAAGTGTCTGTTGCACAGACAAACACATGGCATCTGGAGTTACATACATGAGACCCTTACAAGATCAAGGTGGTTAAAATTTCTAGCATGAAATTGTTTGTGTTTGCTCTTTTGGAAAGCCCGCCACCCAGCTTCCAACATGGAGACTTATTCTTACTTATAAATGCCCAGCCTTAGCTTAGCTTGTTTCTTGCCAGCTTTCCTTAATTTTAAATTTTCCTGCCTACCTTTTGCCTCTGGGTTTTTCTCTTTTCTTACTTCTGTGAATCTTACTCCATGGCTTGCTGTGTAGTTGGGTGGCTGGCCCCTGGAGTCCTTCTCCTTCTTTGACTACTTCTTTTTTTCTCCGTCTATATATTCTTTCTGCCTGTCAGCCCTGTCTATCCTTTCTCCTGCCTTTCTATTGGCCATTCAGGTTTTTTTTTTTTTAATTAGACCATCAGGCATTTTAGACAGGCAGATTATCACAGCTTCACAGAGTTAAACAAATGCAACACAAACAAAAGTAACACACCTTAAAATAATATTCCCCAACATGAAATGGGTAGAGTCTTGAGGACCCCAGCACCACCAGAATAACTATTGCCAGGGAGGAGAGAGTAATTCTCCTTTGGTGATATGGCATTTGACAGCTTCTCCATGCCTCAATTAATGTCCCCCAAAACTGTGTACATACAAGCAGCACTAATTGGACATAGGTAGTTATTAATAAAAAGAGAAATAGGACACAAAGAAGAATAGGAATGAGGACATTATGGAGAGTGTTATGGAGGTGTTGGGAGATGAATATGATCAAAATACATTGCATAAATTTTTGGAATTTTTTTTCAGAGCTGAGGACTTAACCCAGGGCCTCGTGCTTGCTAGGCAAGCGTTCTATCACTGAGCTAAATCCCCAACCCCAGTTTTAGGAATTTTTAAATAACTAAATAATTTAAAACAAAACTAGTTTAATAACTTTATTCTATATGTAATTTGATAACATGTGGCCTGTGGTATTCCTATTAGTATTAACTTTCTGTTTTCATAATAAAAAACCATGGTAAAAAGTGGCCCGTGGAAGAAAGAGTATATCTTTTCATATGGTTCCAGAGGGACAGTTCATAATGTTGGGGGAACATGGCAACAGACTGCCAGAGCAGGAAGCTGAGAGATTGCAACTTTAACCACACACATAAAGCAGAGTGAATTGGAGTAGGATCAGGCTATGAATTCTCATTTCCTTTCTCCAGTTAAGCATCTTGTCCTGCAAGACTCCACCTCCTAAAGATTCCATAATTTCCCAAACAATGTCTCCAACTAAGGACCAAGTATTCAGACACTGAACTTATTAGACTCACTCATCATACATTCCACCGCACAGTTATATAATTTATTTATTTAGACCTTTGGAGGAAAATCTATATTGATTTCAAAACAGGAAAAATGCTTTTTCAGAGTAAGGAAAGTATATTAGAGCTCTCAATTCAATGTTTATAAGAAATAGCTCTTAGCTGGGCGGTGGTGGCGCACGCCTTTAATCCCAGCACTTGGGAGGCAGAGGCAGGCGGATCTCTGTGAGTTCGAGGCCAGCCTGGGCTACCAAGTGAGCTCCAGGAAAGGTGCAAAGCTACACAGAGAAACCCTGTCTCGAAAAACCAAAAAAAACCCAAAAAACAAAAAACAAAACAAAAAAAAGAAATAGCTCTTACAAATTTTTATACATATTTCCTTTGATTTTGAGTTAAATAATATACAATATATTTTAATTTCTGTGAGAGGAATATAGTCAAAGGGACCACTGTTATATTTCTACAATTTAATATATTCATTAGATTTAGTGCATAGAAATACATCTTTAGTGCATGAATAAATGATGCAATTTGCCAATTATATATTACACCGTGATAAACAGGGAAAAATTCAACCAAAATCAACAGGTCACCTTTTTTGCTTATGTGATATATAATATATAATTTAATTAATCTATGTCAAAAATATTTTAAGAAAATGTAATTTACCTCTTAATATTTCAAAAAAGACAAAATGATATCATGCCTGTACTTCATTTCTCATACCTCATCAAAATTCATGTCATTTGTGACATTCAATAGTTCACATAATCTAAGAAATAATGTTTATACTTTTGTGTTTTATGCCTTAGGTTATCATACAGAATGAATAGAGAACTATTGAATATTTTCCTAACTATCAAAAATATTTCCCTTGATTTTCCCCTCACAATATAAATTTGTTGAATCATGTATCAAGTTCACATTTTAAAATAATTTCTTGTGATATGCAGTAGCTTTAATTAATGCAACCTAATGCAATATCTTGAAATTAATAAAAAATTAAAGAAATAAACCTTTTCAAATGTGAATGATTGCCAGTGTACAATTTATATTTTAAATGTCAGGTCTCAAAAATATAACACATAAACAAATAAAATTTTAACATAATTCATAGCAAATTGATGTGTGATATTTATAATTTGGGGTAAAATAAATATTGTACAATTTATTAAATGCTCTGCTCAGAAAAGGTTTTCACAATTATTATATCTTCAATTAAAAGTTAAATATTTTAAACATGGTAGACTTCAAAACAGCATACAAAAAAGTATTCCCAGTTAGGATTCATTGTTCTAATATCCAGTTAGTGATTTGGCATTTATTTAGAGTGCTTATTCGATCACTCCCCATCCCCCATTGCAACAGTGTTAAGCTGAGTACAGTGGCACACACCTGCAATGCCAGTATTTTATTGACTGAAGATTGAGATCGCTATTTTCAGGAGTACCTTGGCTGTCGAGTATGGCACATGGCAGCTTGGGTTGTACAGTGAGACCCTTTCTCAAAATGAAAAAAAAGCAAACCAGCAGGAAACAAGGGGAAAAGAAAATAAGGCAGAGAAACAACTGGATATAGTTCAGCAGCAAAGTACATGCCCATTGTTCAGCCTATCTGGTGTATAATTCCAAGAAATTAGTAATAAAACAGAAATACAATTGTTAAGTATCAAACTAATTTGAAATATGATTTTTATCAAAATGCATGTATATTCTCTGAGTAAATAGAAAATCATAAGTTAAATGGCAACACTACTCCTAATAGTATAATCATGATCATGATTTATTTAAAATTTAAATTATATTTCACAATCTTATATTAGGGTTGTCTGTTTCCTTTATATTAGACAAACTTCCTTTTTCCATTTTACTTTAAAATTCCAGGCATTACTTCCTTTTACAAAAATTTCTAAAATTAATGTTTGATTATAAAAAAAAAGAACGCTTAAATTCATTAGGATGGCATGGTATTTTTTCATTCTTGTCATTCAATACATCCCTCCACTCCTTCCAACTAGTCTTTCTCCTCCTCTAGCCCCAGGTCCACTCCCCATTTCCCTTCACAAAAGACCAGGCCTCCCAGGAATATCAACCCAACACGGAATAACAAGATACAAAAGAACTAGATACAAACCTTCATACCAAGCCTGGATGAGTCAACCTAGTAGGAGGAAAAGGGTCCCAAGACCAGGCAAAAGAGTCAGAGACACCCAAAACCACTGTTAGAGGTCCCACAAAAACTCCAAGCTAACAACCATGACATATATGCAGAGGACCTGGCTCAGACCCATGAGGCTTAGTGGTTGCTGCTTCAGTTTCTGTCAGCCCCTATGAGCTTGCTTAGTTGATTCTGTGGGTCATGGTGTCCTAGACCCCTCTGACTCCTATAATCCTTCCCTCCCACGACTGTGGGGCTTCCTGAGTTGCAAACACAGCATGTTTGGCTGTGTCTCTGCTTTTGATCCTATCAGTGGCTGGAGAAAGCCTCTCTGATGACAATTGGGCTAGACACCTATTTATGAGTATAACAGAATAACATTAGGAATCATTTCATTGAAATTTTTTCCAACTCCAAGTCTCTGGACTATCCAGCCTTTGGCTGCAGGTCATCCAGACAATGTTGGGCATGAACTCCTTCTTGTGGCATGGGCCTCAAATTGGACCAGTAAATGTGAGCCAGATCTCTGCTCTCCAAACCTAAGTAGAGTTGGGCCTGGTTAGTATTTGAATGGAAGAGAGTTAATTTTTAATTATAAATTTATTAGATTAAGAAACTCCAGAAATCAGTGAATTTTATCTCGAGGTATGTCTGTGAAGACATTCCCATAGTCAGTTACATTGTGAGGCTTTGACTTAATCTAGTGATTAATCATCTTTATATATTCTTCTTAGTGATAGCATTGTTGAGAGGTGGTAAAATATAGGAAGTTGGCTACAGTAGAAGGAAGTGTATACTTTGGAGTATGCCGTTGGCCTCTAACAATCCCTGGACTATTTATTTCACTTCTCTATACTATCTGAGCATCAAGAAGTGAGGAATAGTCTCAATGACAATTTCCTGCTTCATGATGTTTGACTCTATAGGTTAAATAACAACACTAAATCCTATGAACTAAACTCTACTGTTATATTGCTTAGGTTACAATGATAAGAAAACTAAAAAAAGTTTCTACTGGAATCTATGTAAGAATCCAGGTAGGTGATGAGCTGTATAAAAAAAAAAAAAAGAACTCCTGAAAGTTGGGAAAGACAGAGAATATAATATTATTCAAGAAAAACACTGATGCTTTTGAAAGATAAAAGAGAAAATTTAACACAATCTAGAGTATTGGGTTATATAATGTTTGAAAATACAGGTGGATGTACATGCCACTGAATAATCCCCAATAGTTTTGTACATAGAAAATAAAGAATGATTATATTAAATGCATTGTATCAACTGAGTTACTGTTTGCAACTTTGTGCCAAGCATTCTATGAGGCTTAGAATTTGATTGATGAGTGATAAAAATCCATCCTGTCATGGGAATGAAAACCTAATCCCTGTGTTAACTAAACAAATTCCCAATATAAGACAGTTGGATAAGTGGTATAGTAAAATGATAGAACAGCTGGTGAGAAAACAAAACGGATAACAAACTATGTAGGACTCAAGTACATAGGATTGCATGTTACTTAATCTGTTTCTCATTATGTGCATTACAATTTTCTTTCAAAACTTTATTTTTAAGATAATTGTGTAACAGGCCTTATTTAAAATTGAGCATGAGAACCAAGTTTGTCAGAGAATGTTGTTTGTGCTTGCATTATTAAATCACACTAAGGAAGAAAAATAACTGATATTTGTTAGTTTCTATATTGTTCTGTTCAAACAGAGAGATTATGTCTCTATATATATTCGGAACATAGAAACAACTATGTGAACACGCTCCATTTACACAGAACTTAGTTTTTAATTGTTCATGTATTTAACCATTCATTCCTCGAGTGCCAGTCAATTAAAAGGTCTTAAAAGATTCCACATAATGCATTAAAAGAATTAATGACATGAATGTCGTTCATTAATAAAGAGTGGAAGGGTCTTGCTAAAATCATAAACAAAAGTAAATGATTATGACTATTGAAAATACTAAGAGTTCCACTGTGGCCTACAAATATCCTTAGGGTACCAAGTAAAGAGAAGTTAGATACATTAACAAAATGCTCAAAAAAATTACCTTAGATTATAATAGTACAAGTAGTTTACAAAAATCTTTTAAGATTTTTTGTTTTAAATTTAATGCTAGATTTGTAAAAGTAAAAATGAAAACACAGAAATGATTCTCCATATTTCTTCTTCTTCTTCTTCTTTTTATTTTTATTTTTTTTTTTTTGAGACAGGGTTGCTGTGGGATGTTCTGTATGTCAAATGTGTTGCTCTGGTTGGTTAATAAATAAAACACTGATTGGCCAGTAGCCAGGCAATAAGTATAGGTGGGACAAGCAAAGAAGAGAATTTTGGAAAGTGGAAGGCTGAGGCAGAGACTCTGCCAGCTGCCGCCATGACAAATGAAACCTAAGGTACAGGTAAGCCACGAGCCACATGGCAAAGTATAGATTAATAAAAATGGGTTAATTTAAGATAAAGAAAGTAGATAACAAGAAGCCTGCCAAGGCCATACAGTTTGTAAGCAATATAAATCTCTGTATGTTTACTTGGTTTGGTCTGAGCGGCTGTGGGACTGACAGGTAAAAGAGATTTGTCCTGACTGTGAGCCAGGCAGGACCAGAAAAACTCCGGCTACACAGGGTTTCTTTGTGTAGCTTTGGAACCTTTCCTGGAATTAGCTTTGTAGATCAGGCTGGCCTCGAACTCACAGAGATCCGCCTGGCTCTGCCTCCCAAGTGCTGGGATTAAAGGTGTGCGCCACCACCGCCTGGCGATTCTCCATATTTAATGAACAGGGTACTATTATTAATGTCTTGCATTTGACACAATTAAGAAACTAATAGTGATACAAAATTACAAATTGAATTTCATAATTATTAAATTTTTCTTGGTTTTCACCTGATATCTCATTTTTGTTCCTTGACCCACACACTGCAAATATTACATTTCAGTCTCCTATTTCTAGATTTGTCAAGCTTGTACAGTGTCTCAAACTTTCAATTTTGATGACTTTGAAAGTCTGGAGTTGTAGTTACCAAATATCTTCCTTAACTTGGACATTAAAATGTCATTCCTGGCCAGGTGTGGTATCAAAACACTCTTAATCTTAATATTTGGAGGCAGAGGCATGAGGACATCTGTGAGTTCAAGGTCATCCTGGTCTACAAAGCAAGTTTCAGCCTACATGGTGAGGCCTCATCTTAATAAACAAACAAATAATTAACTAAATAGTAAAATGTCATCCCAATGACTAGGCTTGCAAAGATGAAGAAAAGACTTAAATAAAGTGTTGATCTCATTGCAAGGTAAAAATACACATTACCAAAATGGCATCTCTGTCCACATGAACACTGTCCAGGTAGCAGTGGTGTGAATTCATTAGTTAGCTTTCTTCACAGTAAATTCTCCTTTCCTAATCATACTGCATCCTTAAGATGGTGTCATTATACATGTTTAATTAATAATATCTCATTCTTTTGTTTCACTAAAGGCAAATATCCATTCAAATTATTGGAAGTGATCTGTTCAGTTGGTTAGCCTATGTTCAATCTATTCATCAAATAACCATTTACAAAATGGAGACAGAGATTTTTGTAATATACTTTTGAGTTATAATAGAATATAACTTTATTTGATTAATTAATTTGTTCTGCTTTGATCATTGGAAACTTTTTTGTACATCACACTTTGAGCATTTTATACAATATAGTGTGATAATATTTGCCCCATACAGGAGTTAACACTTCCAAAATCCACCTTCACCTTCCTATAGCTCCAAATTTCATATCTTTTTTGTTTATTTTTTTAAATAATCCATTCCAGTCTAATTAGTGCTAACCATGTACTCCTAATTTAGGACATCCACAGGAGTATTAACTCACCAGGGACCATATATATTCAAAGAAAATCAACCTTTCTTCTTTAAGCACCTATGAATATCTAACAGTACCTAAACTATCTGTAGGGCATTGAGACCCCCATCCTCTTCCATGCCATGACTTTGTCTGGCTTGACCCTGAGAATGTCAAGTGTTTGCTGTCACAACCAGCATGAATTCCCCAGGTACAACTGCTTTGCCTCATCCAACAAACACTAATTTGACTTAGCTATCCATCATCTCTGATTTTTATGGTCCCTCTTCCACAACAATCCCTGGACTTTGGGAGGTGTGGGTGTGATGTGCCATTTAGAACTGAACACTGTGCAGTCTCTTATTCTCAACATATTAAGCAATAGTGGGTCTTGGCATTCATCACCATGTACTGTATAAAGAAGCTTGTCTGACGAGGCCTAAGAGATTCACTAATCTATAGACATAAAAACAGGTCATTATGTGTAACTTTAATACTGTTGCTGTTAGCATAATAACAGGAAGTTCTCAAAGAAGAGCCTATGACATCTATCCACAGTTTTTTTGTTTGTTTGTTTATTTGTTTTTTTCTCTAATGACAATTTTAGACACAGGTTTCATCTTTTGAAGTTGACCTTAAATCCAATTGCTACCCTTGTTGTACCAGTGTACTTATTTTACCAAAATAATTTTTATTTTAGCTCACAGGGTTCATAGTTGGCTAAGGTTAATAAATAGCTTTCTCCTCTGGTAGCACATTCCTGATGAATACCAGTTTGATTTGACCTTGTGTTTTAGAGTTAATCTTCTTTCATTTGTTTGTTTGTTTGGATTTTTGGGAAACGGATGTACCTGTGCTTGCTTTGTATTTAGAATTTTGATCTTGGCTTTGTAAGAAGTAACTCCAGATGAGTTAAGGTGTGAATGATCAAGATCAATCCTCTAGTTTCCTCAGCAGGTGATTCACAAGGTAAAACCTTCAAAATTAGAAAAGTTCTTGAATTCTATTTCAAAATCCCAGAAAAGGAAAATTACAAACAACTAGACAATGTAGATGATAGGTCTATATTTGTTTTGTTCCACCTTGCAATTTTATTTACAGAGTATTTAAGGGTATTAGTGACCAACATATAAAATGAGGAAAATATTTAGGTCAAAATCTGAATATCTGGTTTTCCTGAATAATTCAGATTTTAATTAAATTGTAGCAAGCAACTTAGAGTTTATATTGTGAGAATCTTTGCAATTCTCAAACTCCTGAACATTCTTTTTCATGTGTCAAAAAACCAAGGTCATTGGCATTTGTCCCTAAATATCCTTTTTTCTGTTAAGCATGATCTATGATTTAAGAAACAAATTTTTAAATACATGAGAATCAATTCATTGTATAAGGATATAAAATGCTTATTTTAGATCAATTACAGATTTACTTTTAAATTTTTTCTGTGCAGCTAGCTACTTGAAATATTTCTGTTTACAAACCTCATTTAATTATCACTCGTCTTACAATTTCTCAGATGTACCCTCTACAGCAGTCAGTATCACCTAAACAGAGAAATTAAAAACAGAACATCAAGCTGCTTTTACTTCAAGGCTCATTTAATATAACTGATCACTATGGCAGCAAACAATAAACAATTAAAAAGAGATCCTATTCATGTGATATATATCAAGTATTTTAATTGTCTTCATTAGGGATGCATGAAAAAGCCAAAAATGTCTTCTGGTGGCAGAATGTAATGATCCAAGATATAAATATATCATCAAGGGAAAAAATAGCACATAAAATGCCTTCTGACTTGTCACCTGGAATTAGTGGCATCTCTCCATGACATCATTGTAATTGTCAAACCTTTAGTTCAGTTATTAAATGTGCAGATGATGAAAATACAGGCTGGGCAAAGAAGTCCAATTAACAGTGAAGATTATTCTCAGAAGTGAGTCACTACTTAAGATACAATATGAACTGTTTAAAATGCTTCTCACTAAGGAAGTCTTGATAAATGTTATTATGTAAAAGAAAATTACAGACAGTGAGCATCATAATACAAAGAGCACAACAACACTCTTTTAAAGGTAGATAAGACTTTCATACCAAATTTCTCATATTTTGGCCCTATTGATATCTGAGTCTGTATAGTTCTAGCATCATAAAGCGACTAGTGTTTTGCAAAATTTTAACTAGAACATGTATCCTCTAACAATAAACTTTTTTTATTAACTCTTTTCTAAGATAAGCAAAAACTATCTCTATACTATAGGGATCCCCTGGAGAGCAAAACCATCTCCTGTCAAGACACACAGATCACTTCATATTATTTTCAATATTCAGACGTATGTTCTACAGGTATTCAACAGCAGGAATTGTAAACATGCAAAATTAGCACACAGATTTTAACTCTGCACTTATTTTAAAATCTTATAAATGACAAATTTCACATCTAAGTTTACTTTATTATTATTAATCCACTCATCCAACTTTATATTACATCATGAATTAAAGTCTTGCTACTTACCAGCACTGTGCTCGGTCTCTGGGATTTTACAAGCGATATGAAAGCAAGTATGAAGAATGTTCACCTGATTTTATAATTCACTTACATAAATTTCATCTTAACAGTAAGTAGTGTGTAATGTTTGAAAATATTACTAGAAAATTAATAATTGATCAAGGTCAAGTCTTCCGGAAAAAGAGCATTTCAAGTAATATATGTCTATTGCAAGTATTAGACACTAAATTTGCTTCTTTTATGGTAAATAAATAGGAAGAGAGGATAAAATATTCAATAAGTTATAAAGAGCCTTCTCATCATACCTTATACCATCTGAGTACTCATTTTAGTTCAATTCAGCAGCTTAGGTGCATTTGTGTATGTGTTCCTCCAATACATGTTCTAGCAATATAGGAATGAAAAAAAACATCACTTATGTGTTTCCCGGTATCCTTCATTGGACCCTGGAAAACAGGAAACTGAGAGCAAAATTAGAAAATTGCCTCTTTTTCTCAGCTTAATTAACTGTCAGAGCTGTGGTGCATATTAATAAATGTTGAACTAATTTTGCAATACTTAATTAAGAAGAACGTATTTATTTTTTTTTTAGAAGACCAGGGACAGTAGGGAAGTGGTGGTGCACATCTTCAATCTCAGCACTCATGAGGCAGAGCCAGGCAGATCTCTGTGAGTGTGAGGCCAGCCTGGTCTATACAGCAAGATCCAGGATAGGCATCAAAACTACACAGAGAAACCCCGTCTTGAAAAAAAAAAAACAAACAAACAAGCAAGCAAGCAAGCAAACAAACAAACAAAAAGAAAGCCAGGGCCAGCAGAAAGAGCTTGAGAAAGGACTGAGAAGGTGTTGTGGGATGTTCTGTATGACAAATATGTTAATAAATAAAGCACTGATTGGCCGGTAGCCAGACAGGAAGTATAGGTGGGACTAACAGAGAGGAGAATTGAGGGACAGGAAGGTGGAGAGGAGACACTGCCAGCCACCGCCAGGACAAGCAATATGTAAAGATGCCGGTAAGCCACGAGCCATGTGGAAAGGTATAGATTTATAGAAATGGGTTAGTTTAAGATATAAGAACAGTTAGCAAGAAGCCTGCCACGGCCATACAGTTTGTAAGTAATATAAGCGTCTCAGTGATTATTTTATACGTGGGTTGTGGAACTGAGGGACTTGGTGAGACCTGGAGAAAAGTTCTCCAGCTATAAGAAGGTGCCTTCCACTAATCTTCTAATTTGTCATTGATGAGTATTTCTCACTATGTATTCTCCATTGATTTTCTTGCAGTAGTTTTGCTTGAAGAAAATTCAGTTCAAGTACTTCTGCAAAGAGGAAATTTACCAGAATGTAAGCCTGTGTGAATATGCAACTGCAGAGAGCAAGGGCTTGCCTTTATGTCATTATGAGATCCATAAACCTTGATTTCAAAGAGCCAATTTAGGGAAGACTTCCATTGTGTGTGTACTTCTGAACACAGTGGCTCACGTGGTTCAATGTCATAAAATGTGACATCTCTCTGGAGTACTCTACCCCTGTGTGAGTACCATGTAAGTGCCAAGATGCAACAGAAGTTCTCGTAGCTGTCAGTACTGTATCATAGTGATTCCTGGCCTCTGATGGAGAGAGAAGCCCTCACCTTCCATAACAGACAGAGATGCCAATTTGATTTTTAACTTCAACATCCAATATGACATATTATAATTTATGTTTTAGTGATGTCATTAAATCAGTGTCCATCTATTCCCTAAAAATTAGTTCCAAAATATATAAATTAATATTTTCAAGATAATACTTGAAATACAACTACAGGAACAGAATATATATTTTAATCAATTGGCAAGCAGTAGGTTCATGATGACCAATTGCAGTATATTTATGTAAAGGAAAATACTCATCCAAACAATGAATGAACTGCTGATGTATTCAATATCATCAAATCTCAGAAAAACTATCAAAAAGTTAGGTGTAAAATAATATGCACTGTAAATTATGAACCTTATCTCACTGACTATTTCAGTTTAGTAATGAAATTGTAAAAAAATCAAGGACATCTTTCTGTTTTCCATGGGAGATACTTCACTGGAAATAGCATAACCACTGTTTTTTAGAATGTTTTTAAAACACTAAAATTTAGTCAGCTACACGTTGAAGGCTTAGTGATAGGATCACATATAATATTTTCTTTTATTTTTATTATTTAAAAGGGTTTTTTTTCCATTTTACATACCAACCACAGTACCCCCCCTCCTCCCACTCACCACCACCTTCTCCCCACAACACACCCACACACCCCATCCACTCCTCAGAGAACTTAAGGCCTCCCATGGGGAGTCAATAAAGTCTGGCATATCAAGTTGAGCAGGCCCAAGCCACTTCTCCCTATATGGAGGTTAAGCTAGGTATCCTTTCATAGGGAATGGGTTCCAAAAATCCAGTTCATGAACTAGGGATGAATCCTGGTCCCACTGCCAGTGGCCCCACAAACTGCACAAGCCACACAACTGTCACCCGTTATGCCCAGATCGAGGGAATCCCAAAAGACTGTCACAGAGACCAAATCCCACATGTAAAAGCAAAGAGCCTTTATTTTAAGCTCCAGAGCTTGGTCCCTCTGTCTGTTCCACACAGTGGTGAGAGCAGAAGAGAGCCCTGAGCTCAGGTGGGGCAGAGTTTTTATCATAGCAGAGGTTGGGGGTGAGGGGATTCCCAGGGTCCAGGACCCTGATTGGTTGACAATTGTCTCTGTAAAACAAAAAATAGGTGTGTGCTAGACTCAAGGACATCTGGCCACCTTATCTAATGGTTGGAATGTTTGGGATGTCAGGTACTTCCTCACCCCTGGGTGGATCCCTGGGTGGTATTAGCTTAAAGCTTTTCATGGATCTGGGTGTTGCCTGCCAGTAAGCCTGTCACAGAAGCTGTGTCCAGACCCCTAAGCTTGTCATGGCTGCTGTGTGGTCAAGCTATTTTGGGGCCCCTTCACAGCACCCACATTCAGAGGGCCTAGTTCGGTCCCATGCAAGTTCCCCAGCTGTCAGTCCAGAGTCCATGAGCTACAACTAGCTTGGGTCAGCTGACTGTGGGTTTTCCCATCAAGATCTTGACTCTTTTGCACATATAACCCCTCCTCCTTCTCTTTTAATTCCTCCTCCCACTCTTGGACTGGACTCCATCCAGGGCTTAGCTGTGGATCTCTGCATCTGCTTTCATCAATTACTGGATGAGTACAATGTTAGAACATTTAAGATTTAAGTGAAAATTGGCATTTAAAACTCGACTTTTCTAGGGGCTAGAGGTGACTGGACAGTTTATAGCATGTGCTACTCTTACAGGGGATACCTCAAAACTACATGTAACATCTAGTGTTACGAGATGCTATACTCTCTTCTACCCTCTACAGGCATGTACATTGTGCACACTCATACATGCATGTGCTCACCCATATATGTAAACTAAAAATATAAAACTGAAACACTGACAAAAATATTTTATGTTATTTATATTATAAAAAATGGAATGTTCCATGTAACTAGAAACCAAAACTCATTCTGTAGCTTTGCTATTGATGAAATTGGAAACTATGTGCAGTACTTTTTTGTTTACTCTCACTTTTTTTCTGAGCTCTTCTCAACTGTTTAGTCTCTTAGAAGTATATCTGGAATTTGACGGGATAACTACCACAACCCTGAGCTTATATCAAAAGCAGAGATTTATTTTAATTGAGTGTAAGATATTCATAGACTCATGTATGCAAAAAAATTAATTACTCAGACTTACACTGAAAGATAATTTAAAATGAGAGTCAAACTCTATTGCTAAATTGTCATATAGGGCTGGGTTAGCTCAATCAGTTCAAACACAATCTCAATGGTCAAATCTCTCTCTCTCTCTCTCTCTCTCTCTCTCTTTCATCTATCCATCTATCTGTATGTTTATAATATTTTCTTTCATAGAGAACTGTGACAGAAAAATTAAATTAAAGTATTTTATTTGTATAAATTTTATTCATTTTAGTCAAAGTTTGTGGTGCATAGAATTTATAGCCTGGTCTTCCTGTGGGACTCCTAACAGTGGGAGCAGGGACTGTTCCTGACTCTTTTGCTGGCTTTTGGGACCCTACTCTTCATACTGGTTTGCCTTGCCCAGCCTTAATACAAGGCACACTGTTTAGTCTTACTACAACTTGATACACCATGCTTAGTCAATATCTGTGGGAAGCCTGCCCTTTTCTGAATGGAAATGGAGGAGGAGTGAATGGGGTTGGGAGAGGAAAAATGTGGGGAAGGGATTGGGAGGAGAGAAGGAAGGAGAAACTAGGGTTGGAACGTAAAATAAATAAATAAATGAAAAGATTTATTGAAACTTTGTGTTTAGGAAGAAGGTGCCAGAAGTTTATATATTTTGGCCTGTTTCCTATTACATCTATGCATATATAGCATCTGTGATAATCAAGAATGGCACTAGGCCAAAGTAAAACAATTGAAGGAATGTGAATTCTTGGATGTATAGAAACAGTTTCTCTATATACTTTGACCTGTTGGTCCTCTCCTTGTATCTTATTTGCAGTTGGATTGCTCTGTTCGCTCCTTTTTATACTATGCTGGCTGTTCCAAGGACTGCCAGGGTTTCTCCTGTCTCTGTCTCCCATCTTGCCACAGAAACACTGTGATACCATACATGTGCTACCATAGCCTTCTTTATGTGAATGCTGGGCATCTACACTCAAGCCATCATGAATACAGTGGAAGCAACATTTCCCCACGAGCTGTAACCCCAATACCTAGTTTTTCGTTTCATGATTGATTGAATCCAAGGATCCAGAGCTCAAGAATCTGAAAGCCTACTGTATGTTCATTTATAAAGCCTTATTTAAATTTCTAGAGCTCAATGTACTCTGATCAGAAATTATATAATTTAGTAATGCTTATACATTAATGAATGTTACAATAATACATGTATACCGTGGTACTCAAAATAAAACAGAAACTTGGGACCAAGGATATAGACTACCAGGTAAAAGTATTTGTGGCACACCTCTGACAACTTGAGTTCAGAACTGTATAAAAGCTAGTTGGTGGGGAGACTGTAATTTGAGCACTCCTAAGGTAAGATAGAAGGCAGAGATGATAGAATCCTATGGAAGCAGGGTTTCCTGCAGCCTGGAGTGGGCAGCACAGCAGTAAACAAAAAGAACCATGCCCAACAAGGTAGAAGCAAGTATCTACACACCAAAGGCAATCCCAGGCACACACATGTGCAGTGTTACATGCATATACCATAATGCATTCAAGCAAATAAAACATTCAAACATTCAGAAACTTGATAGAAAGCAATACTGGAAATTAATTGAATGTACCCAGTATAATTTGAAATTAAGTTGTACATTAGTAAGTTAACTTAAATTTAGATTTATTTACCAGTAATATTTCTCTCTTGCATTTTCTTTGAATTTATATGTATGTGGAATGTCTAATTTTATTGTGGTTATTTTATGAATTTTAGAGCGTAAACATAAACTATATTGGCTATTTGTTTTGATAACTTTTCATTTCTTTTTAAATTGTATTTCTCCACAGGAAACACAGATGGTAATCCTAAAATAATTGATAATAACAGAGACACAAATGTAAACTGAAAATTATGGAAACCAAAATTATTCTCTTATGGTTTTTGATATTCTAATCAGTTTTCTGAAATTACAAGTTTCAATTTATTTCTGGTATCAAATAAAATATTGTTTTTCAGAGGATATGAATAGTTGTAAACTCATATGTTTTGTTTTGCAATACAGAAAAAAATGACATGTTTTGTTATGTCTGACAAGAAGCATGGCAGTAGTTTCTAAAATCACAACATGCTACACACAATACCAATATATCAAAAATGTAAGGGCACATGTATTTTGAATCATGATCTCTTATTGGATTCAGTGTGTTTAAATAAATGAAGAAAACATAAAGTTTTGAGAGTGATATGGGAAAGGAGACATTAAAAAAAGGAGATTGAGGATCAAAATATATCACATAGTTGTTAAAATTTTCAAAGAATAGGTAAATAAAATTGCATTTCAAAGTACACACTACAAATTATTTTATGCATTTTAACTTAATTCCCATATGCTACTACTTTTGCTTTACTGTATTTTAATCATTATTTTATCTGAAAATGTATTTTCCCACCTAAGCACAACTTGATTACCATTCTATCTTGACTCTATTATTTATTATACGCATACAAAGACATATGCTTATCTATTCATTTCTTCTGTATTCTTCTGGTTATGATTAGTAAGAAAATTTATTTGAAACCAACTCTTCCACTTGTAAAGTATCTTCTTATTCTTATTTATTTGAGTACATAATTCCAGCACTTCTTGTTTATATACCTATTCAGGAAAATAGCTCAAAAATAAGGATATGTCCACATTTCTGTTGATTCATTTTATCTTTTCTTTGGAGTTCAGTTGAAAATTCAGCCAGGTTTATCAAAATTAACCATAAATATTTTATATCTATATATTTGACCTTTTCACAACCATGTTAAGAGAAACTTCTCATGGCCGTCCCTTAAGGAAGGTATCCATAACTGTTAAATGTGATGAGACTATGAATTGTGATTCCTCAGTCAAAGGTGGGGACATCAATATAGGCTGCGGGAACATCAAGCACATTATAGCAGAAAGAGTGAAAGCATGAAAGAATAGGGAGGAAAGCTGTGAGATGCTGTTCCTAGGAAATGACATGGTTGTGGCAAACATGATCTCTCAGCACCCAAGATTACTTTCATGAGACAGAACAAAGCCAAGATTGTCTAAAAATAATCCCAGTGTCCATAGGGAACATGCTTTGCTGAGCAAATATTGGCATTTGGCTGTCAGAGGAGAGAGTAACTTTCGTTTGAGGAAATGGATACTGGCAGGCTACCACAAATCCCAATAGAACACTCACACCAATGAACATATACACAGAACTAGTTGGTCTTAGAATATCATTTTGAGAGAGAGGAGGAGAGAGAGGCACACACACACAAAGACACAGAGAGACACAGAGAATGAAGTTGGGAGGGAGAAATTTGTATTGTGGAGAACTGGGGTGTGAGAGAGGAGAGTAGATATGATTGAGAAATTTAAAAAATTATGAAAAGTTAAGATGATTAATATATCATTTTAAAAGAATGTTTATGACTTCAAACTATTATTATTCAAAACCAAAGACCTTAAGAAAACAATTCAAAAACTTCTTAAATGTATGATGTGAAAACCAGGTTAATTTATTTTGTATCTATATATCTATTAATATACATATCAAGAATGGATGCTTATAAAATACAGCTCAGCATTATTAAATGACCACAATTTTGACAGAGCTCCAAATACCATTGGTATTCAATGATCCATTCTTCTTTTTAATATATCAAAATATATCTTTTATAAGCATATATTCTCAATATGCACTTACTAATTAACAGATCTATTAATAAAAATAAATTCAATAAGTAGAATCATTCTTAATGTATCAAAACAGGCCACTTTTAAATAAAGTGGGCTTACCTTTTACTATAAGTTTCTTCAAGGTGTCAGAAAAAGTCTGTGGAATCCTTTTGTATGGGGACTTTATATTTTTCTTAAGATCTAGTAGACTAATGATGAACTAACTTGTATTCTCAATAAAACAGATTAAAAAGAATGGATAAAAACATTTAGTAATATGTAAGAGTGTAAAAAAATCTGGAGAAGGCAGACAAGAGAGAGATGGAGTGATATATGTAGAGAGAGACAGAGTGAGAAAGAGAGGAGAGAGATTTTGACATATTTATTGGTGAACATATGATTGAATTGTTTAATAAGTTTTCTGCCATTAAATAAAAACAATGCATACAGATTTTACAAAAAATAATACAGAACTGTTGATCATATGTCATATTACATATTTTTAATTTTTTTCTGATAACTCACTTTAGAATTTTATTGTCAAACATTTTTCAACTATAAATTGAGTTACCAAAGTTTTGAAATATATTTTAACTACAGTAGATAGTATGATTGCTCAAATATAAATCTACTAACCTGGGGTCAGAAGCTGGAGTTAGATAAGTCATATGGGAAGATTTGCTACTATTGTTAATATGTTAATTGAAATTGTGCTAACAACCTCTTTGATCCTTATAAAAAATAAAATGCTAATATGCTTGATTTTGAGCAATAAAACATAACTTTCTTTATTGAATCTGTAATTGTCAAACTCTGTAGTACATTTTTAAATGTTTGGACATCATTATGTAAATTAGTCCATTCATTATATAAATAAATAAGAAATTTTCTCACAAAACTGAAGATAGAACTAGCTCTACAACCTAGCCATAGCACTTCTGAGTATAAACACCAAGGATTCTCAGGCAACCAAATACTTGCACATCCATGTTTATTACTCCACTCTTCATAACAGACAGAAAAAGAAACAAGCATAGATGTCTATCAACAAATGAGTGGATAAAGAAATCATGACATACATATACAGCCACAAAGAAGGATGAAGTGTTATCGTTTGCTGAAAATGGATACAAATAGAGAACATTATATCAAGTAGGGTAAGTCAGAAGCAGAAAGATAAATATCATGTCATTCTTCTCATCTGTGGTTCCTGGACATCTTTACAGATATGGAAAACCATCCACATATATGTGTATGAAAATGAAAAGATGCTGAGTGAATGGACAAGAATAGTGGGAGGAGGGAAAAGAGAAGAGAGATCCAAAGAAGGGGATTAAAGATGCTGAGTATGGTCAAAGTCAAATTAAACACATGAAATATGTGGTCTATATTAACTCAATATAGTGAGCGTGGGTCCCTATACATTTAAAACATTAAAAATTCTTTCAAATGAGTATCTTCCTCCATAACCTATAATTTCCACTCTGTACCATCTGAAATGGTGCCCCCTGTGGTGTTACTCCTGTCTCATCGGGAACCTTGTTTTGCATCCAGTTACACTTATCCCTTCCTAAACTTGCATGCTTGTTGAATATATTTTATTCTCTATAACAAAGCAACTCACCACATGTGCATCAACACTATATTGAACTGTGGGAAATGAAGCATGCAGGCCATGTTGCCCTTGTAACAGCCATTCCACCCATTTGGAAGCTTCATTTTCTATCGGAAATTCTTTTCTCTTTTCTACAACATCAAGAATTATTTCTCCTCTTCAAAATATCAGTTCCATATTTCATTTTTAGTTGAAGGATTACCAGTGGCCTAGTTTCACAAAGTTATGCAATTATATAGCAGAATCCACTTACTTGCCAGTAATTGGAGTACAGCCATCAGTGAGGGAATAATAGCAAGGCCTGCAGTTCAGAGTAAAGAACAAAAAATACCTACAGCTTTTGCAACAAAGGTAGAATGTCGCTTGTCCTCAGTGACATTATGAGCTTCTGGTTTTTCAGTGTAGAATTTTAATTGCAGCTTGCCTTCTTTGGAATAAAAGATCATGTTCTAAATGCTTTCCAATAGAATTAATTCAGAAATCAAATTAAGGCTTTCACATTATGATTTGAGCTAATATAACAGATCTTTCATGCCAAGAAAAAAAGAAGCAATCTAGAGGCACTACTGTGTAGTTA
>CABHPQ010111080.1:0-22929 GCA_902168405.1 Peromyscus aztecus
GTGTCCCCCAGATGCAGATAGCATCCCCCCTCACACAGACACACTCCACTACACATGAAAAAAATCATGTGTGATACTCAACTTTTACTTGTACTTTAAGATAACATGAAGACCTGGGGAACTGGGTTTTGAAATCTATACTCTAAGTTGCTATATCTAGTTGATGTTAATCAGGTAATTTTAACTGAGTAAGGCCCTCATTTTATACAAGAGTTAAAAAAAGGCAAGGAAAGCAAAACTACTTGGTCAAGGATATAAATTTTACTTGACTTGTCATTATCCAAAGCATGATGATATTTTCTTACAGGTATGCTGATGTGTAGGCAAAACCCTCCCATATGGCCTTTTCACTTGTCTGATGATTTTAGATAAAATTTCTTGTAATATTCCTAATAGTCCATTCTAATTCTCATTTTATTCTGCTGTAATTGGTTCTGACAGCTCTCAGCAGCTTCTCTCTTCTTCATTATTTTTGGATTCGCTTTCTAATTATTTCTTTTATTTTTGAGATTATAATAAAACTAGATTATTTCCCACTTCCTGTTCCAACCCCTAAAACTTCCCACATATCTACCATTGCTCTATTTTAAATGCATGGTCTCTTTTTGTTAATCAACTGCTGTTACATACAAATATGTTATCTAAACTTATACACACATATATTTGTAATTACAACATGTAATTCAGTCTGTGTGTTCCTTATGGGCATTTTTCAGGACCGATCATTTTGCACAGGATAGCTAGCTGTTTTGATAAAATCTACCCCTTCTTTCCAACTCCTCTCAAGTATCTCCCTGCCACTGTCTCTCCCAAATTCATGTACTTTGTTTTAAGCCCTCCGAGTCTACTCAGTACTTTCTATATGGACATGGCTTAGAACCATCAGCTGGTATGAACAGCTCATTTGGGAATACATTCCTGGAGAAAACTGACTCTCATTCCATTGGTAGCCATCAATCGCCAACAGCCCTTCGGCTAATGGTGACAACTCATGAGCACTTTCTCCTTCCATGCTGGGATTTTGGTAGAATTGACCTTACATAAGTCTTGAGGATGTAGTCAGAGCCACTTTCAGTTCTATTCCTTCTGGACCTGACAATTTTTAAGCCATCCTCTTCCTCAGCGAGACTTTGTTCCCACTTCTCCTAATCCTTGAGGGAGTTTAGTCTGGCTTAAATTGTGCAGGTCTTAATAGTGCTGTCACAGTCTCCATGCATTCACATGTGGATCTATCTAGAAGGTGGTTTCTCTGGAGGCAACCATCACCACCACCTCTTACAACCTTTGGATACCTGATTTTTGACAAAGAAATAAAAGATACACATTGGAGAATAGACAGCATCTTCAACAAACAGTCCTGGTTAAATTGGATAGTGACATGCAGAAGAATGAAAACAGATCTGTGCATATCACCCTCCACAAAAACAACTCTAATGGAATTAAGGGCATCCATATAAGACAAGATACCCTGAATCTGAGAGAAGTGAAAATGGGGACTAGGCTTGACTTCGCTGACACAGGAAAGGACTTGCTGAACAAGACACCAAGAGTAACATGGAACAGGCACCGAGAGTAACAATTAATAACAGAACCTCACGAAGCTCACAAGGCTTCTATATGTCAAAGCACACAGTTATTCTGGCAAAGGGGTGACCTACTGAACAGGAAAAGACCTTTATCAACTTTACACCTGATAGAAGGCATCTAAAATATATAAAAAACTACAATGAGCAAACACTCCCCCAAAGAATCACCTGAACAAAAATCACCCAATTAAAAATGTGGTACAGAACTAAGCAGGGAATTCTTAAAAGATGAAACATAAATGGCTTTGAAACACTTAAAGAAATATTCATTGATAGCTATCAGGGAAATGCAAATTAAAACTAGTTAGTGATTTGTATCTCACACTAGTTAGAGTAGCCAAGATCAATACTTTTTGATATTTCTATTGTCGTTGATACCCATGGAGGTCAGATAGGACCCAAGGTATTATTTCAGTTTTCTGCATATGCTGAGGCTTGTTTTGTGTCTGAATATGCTAAGTTTGTAGAATGTTCCATGGGATGCCAAGAAACAAAAATATACACATTAGTGTTGGGATGGGATGTTCTGTAGATGTCTGTTAGAGGTTTTAGATTTATGATATTTTTTAAGTCTAGTATTTCTCTGGTTAGTTTTTATATGGATGACCTGTCTATCAGTGAGAGCTGGATATTGAAGTCACCCACTATCACTGTTTTAGGAACGTTTATAAAATTGGTTGACATTCTGATAGGTGTATACATGTTTAGAATTGTAATATTCTCTTGGTTAATTTTTTTATGAGTTTGTATTGTCCTTCCCTATCTGTTCTGATTAGTTTTGGATTGAAGTCTATTTGTCAGCTATTATAACAGTTCCTTCCTGGTTCCATTTGTTTGGAATGCCTTTCTCCATTCTTTTAACCTATGGTGATGTTTGTCCTTGCCGGAGAAGTATGGCTTTGTTTTGTTGTTGGTTTGCTTTGTTTTGATGCATTGGAAAAATGGATCCTGTTTTCCATCCAACCTATTAGTCTGTATCTTTTTCTTTGGAATGGGAATCATTAATAATGAAAGTTGTTCTTGAACTGGGTTTATTCATTCCTGTTACTTTCTTGTTGTGGTGGGTTTCTTTCTCCTCTTTTGGTTAATTTTTCTGTGATTATTTATTCCTGGTATAAAAATATAGACTGCTTCATAAATTTGCATGTCATCCTTATATAAGGGCCATGACAATCTTCTTTTTTATCATTCCTATTTTAGTTCATATGCTGCCAGAGTGAGCACTTTTAGGTGCATTTCTAAACGGAGAAAGATAATTTGCTTTGGGAAAGATTATGTCTATCAAATTACTTTCAAAAAGCAGGTGATGCTTCATCTGTCTTGGGTTGTAGGGAGACAACAATGTTAAGTAACTCTCAGTTTCTGTTCATTCATAATCAAATTAACATTTATATTGCTTATATTTAAAGTTTTCTTGGATTCCTACCACAGCATCTTCTTTTTGTCAATGCCAATCAGTAGTTTTTCTCCAGCTAATGTATTGCTTAGAGATATAGGTATAAAAGTTGTTCAAATGATAGAAACATATACACAATAAGACCTTTTACTTGAAACTCAGATGGAGGAGCACAGATCCTTATTAAATTTATTTTACAGTATATCCAAATCTGCCAGTGCTTTTCAATGTGAACTTATGCATTAACATGGGAGGTGTTAGTAGGGGTTGTTCCCAGAGGGAGTTATGAACATTAAAAATATATTTTAAAATACTCTTGGAAGCTCTATTGAAGTATATTATCTTCAGGTTTCATTAAAATAGAAATTAAAACACATTTACTTATAAGACTAATTTCCTGATAATTTCATAGGCATGCTTTCAAAGGCCACAAGTCTGTGGTTAATACTGCATACAATTTAAAATAAATGAATATTTCATCCTTCCTGAACACTTAAAATGCTAAAAAAAAATCCCCCAGGCAAACTTTATTTTAAATTATAATTCCTGATGCTATTGGTAAATGAATCTTAATACATAAGACCAATTTTACTTTTGGAGTTGCAAGCACAATTAATAAATCATCACTGAACTGACCTGACCATAGTCAGTGTGCTCGGGAACAAGGCCAGCAGGTCATTAATCAAAACATGCACCAGGGAAAGCAAGAGCCACAGCCTCAACAGCTAGGTAAACACACGGAAAGCTAATAAAAACTACCTTGTTTTAAAACCACCACAGTGTTTACTTTTGCAAGTAACATAAACATTATGATAAAATTAAAGTTGTATAATAAAAGAAGTTTGTTTTGATGACCTAAGAAAATATATAGCAATTCGATTCTAGGTTCCGAATTTGACAATAAAGAAGTTTAAAATTCAGATATGCCACGCTGTAAGAATTAGCTATTTCTGTATGACATTCTCCATATAGATAAATCTATATGCAAATATTTCAAATAGTTGCATTTCAACTTCAAAAAGCAATACATTATTAACAACTTTAGGAATCAAATAAAAATACAGAAGTAGGTGGAACATTTGGAATATGCAATTTCCGCTCTCTCCATTCATATATAATGTATATGTATGCCTATGTAGAGCAAATTTTATCAATTTTTTAAATATGGCTTTCAAAACATGTTACCTTCATCTGACATTATACTTCATTCATTAGTAAAGAGAAGGAAAATATTTTCTGAGTAAACAGAAAAGAGGCATAGACAATTCTCATTTCCACAGGAAATATAAGAAAAGGAATTATTCTAGGTCTACACAATTCATAATTACCCTCGCCTTTCCAGGAAAAGATGTACAAGATTTAGCCAACAGACCTAGGAAGATAGTGTTTTAAAAAATGAAGTCCAGCACAATCTTAGTTATGCTAGTACTTTCTATCCTCACTTCTCCTGAAGACACAAAGCTATTATTAACCCAATCTCTGAACTCACAGGTCTGGCAATTATGTCTATACTGTGTTAATACAGTGGTTTGAAGTAAGAAATTGAACCACACTGAATTCAACTTTATTCAGTTATTTTACAAATATGTATAAAAATGTAGCTCCAATTAACAGAGTTGCAATGAAAATTAAATACATTAAAGATGTTCCATTAAGATGTTTAACATAGTATGACTTGGCACACAGGAATCAATCCAAAATTAATATGGTAGTATAACTGCTGTAGAATATTCCTTTACACTGTGTGAAGATGTGTCATTGTGATTGCTTTAATAAAAAGCTAATCAGCCAATAGCTAGGCAGGAGGTATAGGTGGGACTGCCAGACAGAGAGAGTGCTGGGAGAAAGGAAGGGGGAGTTGCCAGCCAGGTGCAGAAAAAACACATTGGACAGTACAGAGTAAAGTTAACTGAGTCACGTAAAAGAACACAGATTAAAAAATACAGGTTCATTTAAGTTATAAGAATTATTTAGGAACAAGCCTAAGCTAGGGCCAAGCTTTCATAATTGATAAGTGGTCTCTGTGTGGTTACTTGGGAGCTGAGAGACAGGAAGGAAGGAAGGCGCAGAAAAAGCAGGATGGGCAGTAGAGGGTCAAGGTAAGAGCTTTCATAATTAATAAGTCTTCGTGTCATTTTTTGTGAGCTGGCATCGTCCCAAATCCATCTATATATAACGGTAGCTAAAAATACAGTCCTTGGAATAGGATGAATCTATCCTAAAACATAGAGCCAGAAAATTACTTAGTTTAAGAGCAAATAACCTAATTTATCTAGAGTTGAGTTTTCTTATCTATGCAATGTATAAAGGTAAATAATATAACATACATATGAATCTTTTATCTATTTATATCTATATATCGTTTAGTACTATGCTTAAGATATGAGAACATTAAAAATGATTAAATTTAGTAACTTCTGCATCATTTACAGAAATTAAAATTTAGATGGCAAGCTGGAGAAACAATATTAATATTTAGGATGTTAGGAACACTAAAGCAACAGGAAACAAATATGGATTACTGAAAAAGCTGAAGTTTGAAGAGGTAAAGATAAATGACAAAATTCCAAAAAGGATCTGAGAGAGCAAATCGTGACCCACATGAAATATGGGCAAAGTGACTCAGGAAGATCAAAGTCAACCTGGATAACACACCGAGACACTTCCACAGTACACACATGCACGCACGCATGCATGCACACATGCATGCACAAGTATGCATACATACAAATGAGCTCTTTAATGGTTAAACAGAAAAAGTTTAAATAATGGGATAATATCGGTCTATTAAAATGATTTGGCTGTAACCAAAATGAGATGATTATGAAAAGCACAAAGCATATACTACTCCTGAAGTCAAAATAGTTAAGAGTCTTTGAGGAATCCTGACAAAGAAGACACAAGACTAACAGGTTTATTTCTCTGATGTTCTAATAACTTTATTTTTGGGACCCTCCCTAAGAAAATAACCAATTTTTAAAAATTACACTACATATTATATTAACATAAACACAATGCTTTTTCCAAAAATGCAAAAAGACACAGATTCCAATGGAAGATTGGTTAAAGAAATGTTAGAAAATTTACAGAGTGGAATGTCAAATTCCATTGAATAATCTATTGAGGTGAAAAATTTACATGTATTTGTATTTAAGAATAGGTTGTATCATTCATGCTGGGTGCCTAGTTTTGTAAACTAAATGCAGATGAAGGAGAGCAAAGAGGATACAGATCTACTAGAGTTAGTGCTGCTCATCTTCATGTGGAAGAGACTGTGAGCTACACAGCTCCATCCTTGCTGCCTCTATTTTCTGATTATTTTCAAATGACCATTTACCCCTTCTATAATTAGAAAACAAATAAAATGAAGCTCATTTCACTAAAAACAAATGGATTAATAGTAACTTTCTCCCTTGTATTTTTAGCAATTTTTTAAAAAAATATGTCTAACTCTGATGGCTCTGTGGGTGAAGAGCTTGCCTATCCCCAGAACACATGTATATCCAGATGTGGAAGCATGTGTCTGTAATCCAAGGGTGCCTACAGAGATGTGGGAGACAGAAACAGAAGCATGTCCAGAAGCTTGCAGACCAGTTAGCCTGGCATACAGTGGGGAACAAGAGACCCTGAGACTCTCAGGTCCGTGGTAAGACCCAATTCCAGTCTTATTTCAGAGTGTTCCCTTTTACCATTCACTATGTACCTGAACTACAACAGCTTCCACACATCTTTCATAGAACACTTAAGTGAGGATAACTCAGAACACAACTCAAACTCCTCTGGTACAGTTTGAGGAGCAACATCTGTGAAGTTTTAATATTTTTTTTTTATTATTTTGGAAAACATGTTTGAACTTTTTTAGAAGACATCTACCACACAGAAAACTAAATTATTCCCATGAAATTCTGCTTGAAATACAGGAACCTAGACATATTTTATTTGTAGCCTGTAGAAACAAAAACAGTCTCTAGAAGTTTCTAAAGGCTATGCAAGAATTTGTTTATACTTTGGCGTGGTGGTTTAATGGGCTTGTCCTGCACTGCAAATGAGGTGGTGCTGAATGTTTTCACATGTGTCCTATCACTCAGAAAGTGACCTTATTACTCCCAGCAAAGGCCATCAATGCGGTAAGCAAACAACCTCCTAAGCAGGATTACACACAGAATGTAAGGAAATCCCACAGACACACTAGAGTGTTCTCTTATAATTCATTTTAATGCCTAACATTATAATTATGTTTGAAATTCCTTCATATTATAAAATCAGTACTAAAGAGAATACTATTCCTTGGGTGGTTACTATGTTCTGTATGTCTCCATTTTGGAGAGTGTAATGGAGATAAATTGTTTATAATGCTGAGCTTAAGAACATTTGGAAACTCAGTCAAATAAATTATTTACTGTGGAGGTTCTCAGAAAATTTAATGTGTAAATATCTAAGTTATGGAGACGGGAGTACAAAGGGATAATGGTGATGATTCACATCACTTTCCAACATAATTTGGAGGTAGAAGAACCCTCGCTGGAGCATAACCTTTCATTCCTGTCTCTAAAATGAATGGTGTCATATGAGTGCATCATCACCAAACTCCAGTCAATGCTTTTACTTCTTTCCTATATCTCACATGGAGGTACTTGGTTCATATCTACTAGACTTCTCTTGGCCAGAGGAGACTCTTAATTACATTGTTAACAAGGGCTTATGGAATTTACATATTTCCACATTTGATTTCCCACCTTGGTTGCCAGTAATACTAGTCTGGCAACAACTTGATGTGAATCTACTCTTAGAGTCCTCTCCATTTTTCTCACAAAAACTATTTAAGAGGAAACAGTTTTCATTTGTAAGTTTTTATGAATAAATGACCCAGCCTTTGTTAATATGTAATCCCAATCTCTTTAGATAAAACAGCTTTGTGAGGGGGTGAGAAGCAGAAAAATTAAAGGGGGAAAGCAGAATTTCTACATGGTAAAGGGAAGAAACATCTGAAAGGCATTAATTATACCTGTGGTGATATTATATCTGTGTCCCCCATAAAGTTTATCTGAGGATCAGAGGAAAAAGCCAGCCACTATATTAAACATAGAGGCCAGGTAGTGGTAGCACATGCCTTTAATCCTATCACTCAGGTGGCAGAGATCCATCTGGATCTCTGTAAGTTCAAGGCCACACTAGGAACAGAGTCAGATGTGGTAGCACACGCCTTAAATTCCAACAGTAGTTAAACCAAAAAGGTCTGGATGTCTGTACAGACAGACAGGAAGTGACAGAGTTGGGTAGGAAGAGGAAGTGATGTAGTTGGGCAGAGAAAGGAAATGAGATGGTGGAACAGAAAGGCATACGGGAGTGGGTAGACAGGAAGTAGCTCACTTTTGGCTGAGGATCTCCAAAGGTGAGAACGTGGCTGGCTTTTTTCTGATCTCTCAGTTTTAACCTCAAAATCTGGCTCCAGGTTTTTTGTTTGTTTGTTTTGTTTTGTTTTGTTTTAATAAGACCATTTAGCAATTTGTGCTACATATACCATTTACAGTATTGTTTTCTGGTTTTATTATTTGGCTGAGAATCCTAATAAGACAGGGAAATTGCCCCAATTTAGCTAAATGATGAACATATTCATCAGTTTCTTTAAAAAGTGCCAGAATTCACTTCAGGGCACACCAACAGTGTGCTATGAACAGACTTCTAATTGCTTCAATGAACAGAGTTATATATACATACATTAGCTTTTATAGGATTTTGGAAGAAATAAAAATTACTTAATTTAAAAAGATTTGTATAGAAAAATTCTTTCTTAGATATTTTGCTATATAATATAGTAAGGCTTCATTAAGATTTTAAGATGAGCAGCTAGAGTGACGGTTCAGGGGTTAAGAGTACTTATTGCTCTTACAGAGGATTTGGTTTTGGTTCCCAGACCCCATGGTGGCTCACAACCATCTGACCCTCTAGTTCCAGGGGATCTAATGTCCTCTTTTGACTTTCATAGCCACCAAGCACATATGTGTAGTAGACATGCGCTCATAAATGTAGGCAAAACATTCAAAATAAGTGAATTTAAAAAAATTAAAAGTAAAAAAAACCTTGAAAGATGGATACCAAATAAAGCTAGAATACAATGTTATTTCATTTACTTATTATAGTGCTCTTGTACGCTCTCAGTATTGACCCTCGTGGCATTCTTGAAGTATATAAATTTGGCAGTATTTTCACAACTTCTGTAGACTCTGCCACCAGCTCATTTTGAGGAACACACAGGAGTGAGAAGGCGAACAAGTCTACAACCACAGCTTTGCCTGGTGCAGTGTAGTAGAGTCCAAGGGATGCATAGCACATGGTTACCCTGAATAGTAACTGAGCATGGAGGCTGACTGACAGTGAAGGATGATGCCCCTGAAGCATAAGCACACTGTTTGCATTAGTCACACTAAGTTTTCAATAAATATTTATCAATATACACCAGACTGGAGGATTCCAGAATAATACTAGAAGCAGTACATCACTAGCAATCTAAAAATATTCCTAAGTAAAGGCATTTATATTCATTAGGAAGAAGCAAAATGACAGTATAAGTCTGCAGCTCTGGACTGCTAATTCATGCTAAATTAAGCTTTTATTCTTGTAAGTATCTAGTACCTTCAGTATGTTTTCAATTTTTTAATTTCTTGTGTTTCAAAAAACGAAAGCTGCACCATTGTGAATTCAAAATCACAATACAAGAAGCTTAAAACAAAACAGAGAAAAGTACAATAACTTGAGACATATTTAAATCATAGATATCAACAATGTAATAGTGGCCCACATATCAGAATTTTCTGCCCAATCTGATAGTTTGATAAGATTTTTAAAAGATTTTTTATTAAAATATTTTCATATAGTTTGATCCCATTCTTTCCCCTCCCTCAACTTTAAAGAACTTCTTAACTTCCCTTACTCATCAAACTTCATGCTCTCTCTCAAACAACAAAAACTCAACAAACAAAAATGAAAATCAAAACAAACCAGCTAAAATAAAATCTAATGAGACAAAAATTACGAAAACAAGACAAAGAGTAAAAAATAAAAAAGGAGTCTGTTTTGCGTTGTCCAAATTCTCCTGGGCATGGGGCCTGCCCTGATTTTCCCTTTCCCAGATGGTGTCAATTGCAAATAGCTTCTTAGCCAGGGTGCTTTATGCCAACTTCCCTGCCTCAGGGCTTAGATTTTGTCTGTTTTTAACCTGTGCAGGTCTCGTGAAGGCGTCACAGTTTCTCTGAGTTCATATGTGTATCACTCCGGTTATGTCTGTAAGACACCGTTTCCTTGGAGTCATCTACACACCTGGATCTTACAGTCTTCCTAAAAGCCTGGTCTTCTGTATAGAGCCTCGAGGGGAAGGGTTTGATACAGACATCATTTAGAGCTCAGTGCTCTACCATCTCCCACTCTGCATTTTGTCAGCTTTGGATCTCTGTTACCTTCCATCTGCTCCAAGAAGAACGTTCTCTGGTGAGAGCTGAGTGGTGCCCTCATCTCTTGGTATAGCAATGGCTGTTAGGAGTCATTTTGTTGCTATGTTCATTTAGTGGAATAACAGTAATAGGTTTTTCACAAGGGTCCATGATCTATCTAGTCTCAAGTTCTAGGCCATTTTAGCAGTGTCAGGTATGAGTTCCATTTCATGGAATGGGCCTTACACCCAATATTTAAAAATGGTTGGCTACTTCCATGACATTTGTGTCTCTCTTGTACCTGCATATCTTGTATATAGGTAGGTCACTGGTGTTCATCATTGGGATTGTAGCTGGGAGATATTGATTATTTTTTTCCTCTGGTAGCCATGCCAAGTGCCTTCCAAAACCATGAAGGGTAAGTAAGGGTGAAGCCTTTAATTAGTCAACAGTTTGCTTTTTCCATGTTGGATAGCATAAGCAAGTTAGGTCTTCAGAAACAGGGATTTACCATCCATTTATGAAGAAAGAGTAAAGGGGTGAAGCTGGACTAGAAGGAAATGCAGAAAGGGACCACATGGAAAAATTAGGTGTCCCTGGATCTGTACCAAGACGTCCAAGTTCCTAGGAAATGAAAGTGGTGTGGCAGGAGGGGCACTTGCTGGGAGGATGCAGCAGGACTAGGAGTTAAGTCGAGAGACTGGAAGCCAGGAACAGAAAGGTTCCCTCCCAAAGTGCCAGCCTACTATGGCAGTTTTGGGTCCTTGGTACAGTGTGGTTCTGTGGCTCCTCCCAGTCACAAAGGAATAGAGATGAGATAGAACAAAGGCCTGAAATGGGGAAGACCTAGGGGGCCTTGACATGCACCACGATGCTAGGTACCAAGGGTCTGGAGGTGGGATGGAAGGAATAATTTGATGCGTCTTAAAAACAGTTACAAAGCCGTGTCAACAGGCAAAAAACACTGAAGGGAGATTTGCTCTATAATATTGGGGGATGCTCTTATATTGGAGGAAAGGTAGAGTTCCTAATAAGGGTATGGAGGAAAGGTAGAGTTCCTAATAAGGGTATGTGCTCACCATGGTCTGCCCTCAGAGTAGCACCCACCAGTATCTAACACTATCAGCCTTGCTCTCTATTACATGTACACCTCTGAGCATGTCCTTCCAGCCTAGACCACGATTGAACACTTATTTCCACCCCACCTCACTGTTCTATACATCCTATCCCCTCAGGTTATAGATCAAATGATGGATTCTTCAAGCTGAATACTCTGTGGTGTTCCCTATACATCCTGAAGGTCTTCAAATCTAGGTTAATTATCTGATTGCATCCTGTCATACAAACTAAGTTATATGAAATGAAGGAAGGTGAATACTTTGCATAGCAATGTATGGGAAGTCATAGAAAAAAAAACAAAAATGCCCACTGTGTATTTCCTTAGTCAATGTACAATTAGATGGCCACCATAAAGTAAATGCAGCTACTGAGGCTGAGGCCATCATGGGAGACACAGAGGAAATCATCTTGTAAGCAACTGAATCAAATACTTAAAATTTCACATGGGTTAAAACTAATGTTCTTTTTCTCTCTTTCCCCGTCTTTGAGACAGAGTGGCATTTAGGCCAGACAGGCATTGAGCTCACTCTGCAGCCAACAAAGAGGATGTCCTTGAATTTCTGATTCTCTTGCTTCCAACTCCAAAGGGTTTGATTATAAGGGTATATCACCATACCAAAGTGCTGAGGATTGAACCCAGAGTTTTGGGAATGCTAGATAAGCACTCGACAAAAACAGAACTATATTCCACTCTAAGAGATATTTCTACTGACTATACTTAAAAATAAACCAAAAGAAACATTTCATATATTTTAGTAAACTTAACAAAAAGATTATATCTCCCTTAGAACAATAAACTGAAGCAGACCATCATATAAACAATTACATAAAAACAGTGACCCATTTATGTTGTACTACCAATGAAGTGCTTTATAATATAAACGGTTCATTTGCTTGGAAAGCTAAGGTTGATGATAATAACCTAAATCATGTATACAGTGTTAAGAAGAATTGGTTAGAAAAAACTGTTTAAGAAGCAGTATAACATATGGAAGTTTTGATTAAAAAAAAAAAAGGGTAATCTGTAGTAGGAAGGTTTCTCCAGTCTGGCCAGGTCCCTACAGTCCTGTGGCCCACTTATAATCACTCAGAAGCTTATATTAATTATAACTGCTGTATGGCCATTAGCTCAGGCTTATTAATGACTAGCTCTTACACTTAAATTAACTCATAATTCTTATTTATGTTTAGCCACGTGGCTTGGTACCTTTTCTCAGTTCTGCCTTGTCACCTTGCTTCCTCTGTGTCTGGCTGGCAATTCCTGACTCTGCTTTTCCTCTTCCCAGCATTCTCCTCATCTGCTTACCCTGACTATACTTCCTGCATGGGTACTGGCCAATCAGCGTTTTATTTATCAACCAATCAGAGCAACACACATTTACAGCATACAGAACAACATTCCACAGCACTTCCCCTTTTTTGTCTAATCAAAAAGGAAGGTTTGAACTTTAACATAGTAAAATTACATATAGCAAAACAGTTATCAAGAAGAATTATAGTTATAATATCTAGTCTATTCATATTTGGCAAAATTAAAGAAGATATCCTATCTGTCCTATATTTGTGAGTCTAAGGTTTCATATTTACCTTATCTATTATCATAACCAAGGAAAACCATAATTATAACTATCTAGTCTTCAACTACATCAAAGACCTAAGAAGGATATAATATTACCTAAGTAAACAGGAAAGAGCATTGTAAGCAACTTCCAAAAATCTAGAATGACAGAGACAGCTGGCTACCTGATAGTTACCCAAAGTTCTTCTGTAATGTTGGGACATCGATCTTAGCCCATAGGCCTAAAGTCTCTCAGTCACTTTTCTGTAGAATCTCTGGCAGTTTCTTCTGCGAAGCAGGAACCTGAAGGACCATTTTGCCTTGCAAAGTTCAGTGGTCATCTTTCTATGGGTCCTACACGTCCAGTCAATACAACATTTTGTCAAGCAGTCTAGGCAAGAACAGTTTCTGGCCCAAATGACTATTTTTGTCAAGAAGAAGAAGATAAACTCCATATGGAGTGTCTTCAGTGCCCATCATCTTCCTTTAAGTAATTGGTGCTGCCAGGAGCAGATGTGTGTCATTGTCCAGAAAAGTCTAAGTTTTAAAACATTTTAAATACCATATTCTGTGGGTCTTTGAAGTGTTTGAAGATTATCTACCTAATTGAATTATATCTATGTATACCTAGAAAATTTAACATGACTATAAGTTTGACTATCATAGAAGACTAATTATTAATCTGTATTTTTTAATTATTCATTACAATTTAAATGAGCTGCACAAACATAATACCTTAAACAAGAGTAGAAGTATACATACAGTATAACAAAATTAACTTTAAATTTGTATCAATAAACTAAAATCTTTACCATTATAAAACATTTTAAACATTTTAAACTTTGCTCTTTAAAAGTAGGTTCAACAATCCACTCTTTTATTCTATCATATCTATATCCTATAATTTATGTCATATTCCCATTCTTCTTTTAGAAAAATATTGACTATGACCAATAACAATTTGTAACCTACAACGTAAACAAAGACAAATATTCATAATCTATTTTTTTGGGAATGTGGGCGTAGTTTTCTAGGCTACTTCCTGCTGATAAAGGGTGCTGTATTCTTATGGGGATCCTGAGAAAATTACGAATTATGGTCAAATCCTGACTGGAATAGTCTGTGAGGCTGTATTCTCTGAGCTAGTTGCCTTGAAGTTGTTCTGGATGTTGGATGATCTGAATTCTTGCCACATTGGCTGCCAATTGTAGATTAATTTCTAAATGGTCTTATTAAATAAAAAGCAAGGAACCAAATATAGGGGTGAAAACCTTAGAGAGATCAGGGAAATAGGGAAATACACCAGCCAACCTTACCTTACCAACTCTGCAGCTTCCAAAAGTGAGCTACTTCCTTTCTACCCACACATATATGCCTTACTGTTCTGCCATCTGATTTGTTCTCTGTCCAGCTACATCACTTCCTTTTCTTACACAGCTCTGTCACTTTCTGTCTGTCTGTACAAACCTCTAGACCTTCATGGTTTTGGAATTAAGGCGTGTGTCACCATGCTTGGCTCTGTTTCCAGTGTGGCCTTGAACACACAGAGATCCTGCCTGCTAAGTGATAGGGTTAAGGGCATGTGCTACCACTGTCTGACTTCTTTGTTTACTTATAATGGCTGGCCTTTTTGCTTTGATCTCCAAACAAGCTTTATTTATTAAAGTACAAATAAAATATTACCACATTTCAGCACAAATAAAATATCACCACAGTAATCATCAATATTTAGCCATGTCTTCTTTACCTGCCACACCTCTCCCCCTTAGTCACAACATATCCCACTTTTTTTCTTGTTATTGTTGCTTTTTGTTTCATTTCTTGCTAAAAATGTATTTTTGTTTTTCAGAAGCTTCTTTTTCTAGAGAAATAATTGGAAATGTAGAACAAGTATTTAAATTTTGTAAGTGCTCTAAAATTTCAGCCTTATATATTCAAAATGAAAAAGACATTCTAAAGTACAAAAAAGTAAAGCAAAATTTATACATTAATATCTTCCTTTAGTTGGATGATGAAAGAGGAATCTTAAAGCAGGGTGTCAGAGACTCAAACTCTGATTGACACGTGCTAAACTAAACTGCTTTTAGTCCTCAGAATTCTTATATATGCTTTTCAGTTCTACATAGGGATAGCCTTGACAGATGGTCCTACAAGGATTGGCATACAACTCACAAGAGGTAGTATGGTTTATGAGAACTTTAAAAATGCTGAAAATATACGGGAAAACTGTCACAATCATTTCAAAGAATAAAGGAACATTATAATGAGGATTTTTTTTAGAAACAGAAGCATATTACATTTATTTATAAGCTTTATAAAAATAGTAATGACTCAGAGCAAAAATTCTTTCACCTATCTACCATACATATATCACAAGTCTGTTTTAGCAACAATGTGTACATAGGGAATGTTTGTAATCTTGAAATTTTAAACATAGTTAACAAATGCACTGGAAAGATGTAAATGCTATTCTATCACATAATCCAACACATTTCCTTCTTACAGCCTAAGATTTTCATTAGATAAAACAACCAGACCAAAAATAGTAAGAGATATTGGTTAATTACTTCTGTTTTTGACTTTCTTGGATCCTTAATATTTCCTATCATGCCTGACACATAACTGATACCAGTGAATTACATTTTGCTGACTGGCTAAATGGGGGGGGGGGAAGGGATTCTCCTAGTTTTTCTGGGTTGCTAGTAACTTATTCTTGGCAATAACTATCTATATAAATAGATTGGTAATGCTAATATAATTTAGGAATAACTCTTCCACACTCTGTAAAAGAACAATATGCTTTGAATTACACAAGCTCTTTCAGCTGGTTAAAAGTTGAGGAAGAAACCCAGATGACGAACAGGAAAGAGCAGGAGTTGAGTGCACACTGGTTTCCTACATATGTTGTCTGGACACACAACTATATGCAATGGACAAGGAGATCAGGTCAACTGCAGAAAGAAATAATGAATATCCCAATTAATCCCATTTTTATCTATATGTTTTTGTTTTGCTTTGGGGGCAGGATCTCACTCTATAGGTATTTCGCCTTGAACTAACTATTAGAGGAAGGCTGGTTTTGAACTTGCACAATCCACCATTGCCAGCCATAAGAATGCCAGGATTATAGACTAGGAGAGCAGTTACATACATAAGCAATACTTACTTATGCTAGAAACTTTAAAAAAATCCTGCTGTTATCTTGACAGACTCCTGAGACATGACTTACGCCTCCCTTTGTATCCTCATTGTTTATAGAATCCTAAAAAGTTTTGGTATCAGGATCATTTTACACTTTTTAACTTTTTGAGCATCTCAAGAGTGTTAGTTTCACATTTTTGTTAATGTGGACTATAGACGACATCTTGAAAATGAACACTAAAATATTCATTAATTATTTCAAGATTACACCAATCTTGCTGACAACATGAATAACATATACTTTTGAACTTTTTTTTTTAAGTTTTGAGATTGTAATATAATTACAGCACTTCTCCCTTCTCCTCCTCCCTCTAACCCATCCATGCACTCTTCCCACTCTCCTTCAAATTCATGGTCCTTTTACACTAACTGGCATAACATACATTTTATAAAACTTCAGTATCTTTTCCAAACAAACAAGAAACAGCTTGTGACAACATTGTTTTGTACATCTGTAAATCTGTTTGGTGGCTGGCTTGATGGAAAGCAGTTCAATTTTCATTTGCTTCTGCATTTTATCAACTATGACATATTATTTTAATGAGGATGTAAAGAAAACGCAGCTTCACACAGGTGAGGACTTCAAGAAGTGAGGAACATATGGAGCCCCAAGGAAGGGCCTTGAGAGCCCCAGGTGTTCTCTTCCTACATTCTGCAGAGATCTAACAAACAACACTATCTGCTAAATCAACCACAACTTATAAGAAATGAAATCCTCAATACATACACACACACACACACACATTCATTTAAAACTGAAGTAATAATACTATATAAATATCCATTGTTTTGTTATAATGAATTTTTTTACTTTAAATTCATCCATTAAATTAGAACATAAATTCACATTTGAAACCAAGAGTAAAAATAAAGCACATAATACCAAAGTCTGATATAAATAAATAGATGACTTGAAAGAGGTATTTTATCAGAGGGGGAAAAAAGAGCATAACCTGACAGAGGGGCTAATTTGAATGTGATCTGGGTGTCCTTTAAGCAATAAATTAGATTGAAATGCTTTACTGAACACAAGCTTACATGATATTTCTATCAAATTGTGAAAAGTACAAAGAAAATTGCGTATATTTTTGGCATTTCCGCCTTAAATATTAAAAGGAATTAACTAAATACTAGAGAAAATATATTTTCTGAATCACTTTCTGTGATCTCACGGCATACTGTTTGAGCTCTAATGTTTTGGGCTGTCCTTTCCAAGGATGCAGTCCACGTCAGGCAAGACACTCACCTTTCCTTCTCCGGCAGCTGCGGCTCCGGCGGAGTCATTTTAGGTTCTGTCCCAAGATTTTTCAGCATTTGATGTCTCCTCTTCCTACTTGGTGCAATATCAGTGACATCGGGACTTGAAAATAAGGAATCATCTTTACAATGAGTGGCTAAAATAAAATAAAATGCAATGCAGTCAGATTATGCATGTAATTCATATTAAATATTAAATTGCTTCCTCAACAATGACATAAGTAGCACAGTGAAAATCTAGCAATACTACTTCCTCAAACCTTTAGGCACACTTGCCAGTGTGAAGCAGGCAGATGGTATGCAGTGGTTTAATACCAATGTGAGAATTGTCAACAGTGTCTACTGAATAATCTGGTTAACAGTCTCTGTCCATCTGAGGCAAACAGGACTTCAACAGAGCATGGGAAATGTACTAGAGGGATGGTATGAAGCAACTTAGAACAGTGATAATGTGAGGGCGAGAATTTGTTAGTTACAGAAAATTAAAGGCTTGAGAATCAAAGGGCCTCAGTGAAAGAGGAATTTAAAGAGGGTAAAGTCTGAAAGCCTCAAGGTGACCTGTACTTGTGAGGCACAGGCAACAGTGGAAACACGCTTGCTTTCCGTTCCTGTATTTTCTATTAATCTCCTCCCAAACAGCTTAAGGGCACTAACAATAAATACACAAATTGTTCTACCAAGTTCCATGTTTTTATAAAAAAAAAGGGGGGGGGTGTTTGTGGGCTTACAACAATGATATCAAAAAGATTTGAGCTTTTATTGTGTCCTCTTGGTATATATACATGTCCTCGGGTCTCATTTAATCTTATCAGAAAAAAAAGTTGTGTTTCATAATTAAAGCGGAAGCTTAGACGCTATACAGACACTGAAATGAGAGGATGTAGACAGCTGGAAGTACTGTGAAGGCCCAGTCCTTTATCATAGCAGCAGATTCAGTGAAGACAAGGGGTCAATAGAAGGTTTTCAAAAGGTAACTTTCTCCTAAGGTGAACACGGTGCTGAGGAAGGTGTAAAAACATCTCACCTGAATCCTTAATTGAATTTTTAAATGTTTATTTATTTTTGAGACAGGGTCTCTCTATGTAGCCATAGCTAGTCTTGAACTTGCTATGTAGAACCAGTTTGGCCTCAGATGCACAGAGATCTGTCTGCCTCTGCCTTCCCAGTCCTAGGATTGAAGTTACTCACCACTATACTTGGCTCGATAGTCAATTTGAATAAAGTATGGGAAACCAATGCATTCAAAGCCCATAACTTCCGGTTTAAAGGAGGTGTGATGCAAGTCAGCTGATTATGATGATGGGCTCATGTGTTGCTTGAGATCTAATGGAGCCAGGACTTTTACTAGTGTTGTAAATACAGATCAACAAAAACAATGACAGAAATGTACAGAGTCTGAACTTATGTCCAGATCTTAGTTGACTTCCCAAGCAAACACTACTAATTTTAGTGTTAATTTTTTTAAAATGAATAGTTCTGATATATATATGGTGGTGTTTGTAATCTTCTCATACTTCCAAGTTATTGGGAACCATCATTCACCACAAAGAGCTGTGCATGACCAGTATTTCTGGACAGTTAACTGAAACACTACGATTCATTTCTGTGGATGATTAGAACAGAATCTTTCTATAAAAGTGGTGTGAGAAAAAAGGCCAGCTGTATAATCTAACTACCATTTAATTGATCGATCTACATCATATAGATATTCTGTTTGTAAACACAACTGGAGAAACAGTTATTGCACGAATCCTAAATGGTCTTACAATAAAAACCCGGAGCCAGATATCAGGGTGAAAGCTGAAAGAGCACAGGAAACAAGCCACAGTCACTTTTCACCTCACCAACTCCTCAGCTGAAATGAGAAGATCCTGCCTCCAGGAATCCTCAGACTGAAGGCCTCTGAGTCCTCAAGCCAAAAGGGCCTCTCCTCACATCTTATATGCCTTTCTCTGCCCAGCCATATCAACTTCTTGTCTCAACCTTCCTACCTCCTACTACTGATTAGATCTCAAGTGCTGGGATTAAAGGTGTGTGTCATTACTGCCTGGTTCTGTTTCTTTAGACTAGATTAATTTCATGTAGTTGAGGGTGGCCTTGAACTCACAGAGATCCAGACAGATCTCTGCCTCCTGAGTGCTAGGATTAAAGGTATGTGCCACCACTACCTGACTTCTATGGCTAACTCTGTGGTTAGTTCTGTCCTCTGATCTTCAGGCAAGCTTTATTAAAGTACAAGAAACTATCACCACAGTGTTCTCTGCTTCTTTCTCTGCAGTGTTTCAGGAGCATGCAATGTCAACTGTTCTGTGATGCATTCTCTTCAGGTATTGATTAAAATGAGATTTTTAACATCTACCACCCCTGTAATAAATGGCAAAATACCATTTTACATTCTTCCCACTTCACCTGGTAATTCCAGAAAACAGAAAAGACACTTTGTTCCTAAATCTCATATTACTTGTTCCTAAATCTCACATTACTGATTTCCAGAATTTTCACATGAATCCATCCTGGTGCCAGCTAGTTGTTTGGTTTTCTCAGTCCCTCAGATTTGGCTGGTGCATACTATATTTCTAAGCTGTTTCAAGTAAAACAGGGAACTGAATCATACAGAGAAGAAGTAAACAAAGAATTAAAACTTCCAAAATGCCTATACCATGCTGAATCTTTTAATACTAATAAGTAGTAATGTATTAGGATGGATTCTGCATCTAGGGATTCAAACAACCAAAGATCAAATGCATTTTCAATATTTGTCTTGGTAACAAACATTTGCACATATATTCTTTCTCAATCCTTTCTGAAAAATGTGCATAATAATTACTAAGCAGTGCCTAAATGTTATTGGGCATAATAAATACACACTGGTGGATGTGTAGCTCAACTGCACAGTCAGCCACATTATGAAAGTGACTTAAATATCTAAGGACTTTAGTAGCTCCCATCAACATGTGAATGTGATTACATTTTTGTTATTTTTCTGTTGTTTTCTTGATTCCCAGTCTCTCTTTTTAAATTATTTATTTAAAAATAATACAACATATCTTGATCATATTTTTTCTTTTCCCAAATTTCTCTCCTCCAAGATCTGTTGTTCTCCCTACCTACCCAATTTCATGTTCTTTCTCTCTCTTAAAAAACAGTATATATAAATATGTATGTATAACTGTATATATGTATATACTAAATCCAAAATAACCCACCCAACAAAACAAAGAACAAAAAACAAGACATAAAAACCATGGTGTCTGATTATGGTGGTCACTGGAGTGTAGTTTATACAATCAGTGATACTCCACTGTAGAAAACTGATTTTCCCTCTCCTAGCAGGGGTCAACTGCAAACAGTTTCTTGTCTAAGGGTAGGACTTTGTGACCACATGCCCTTTTCCTTTCTGAGGTTTTGTTTGCCTTGAACTTGTGCAGGTCATGCACATACTGTCATGGTGTCCATAAATTCATATGTGCACCAGCCCTGTGTGTCTGGAAAATGCTGTTTCCTTGAAGCCACCCACCACCTCTGGCTCTTACAATCATCTGCCTCTTCTTCTGTGTAGATATTTTTAAGTAGAACAACTCAAGTCTTCACTTTCAATTCATGCACCTCATTTTAAAGAAAACATTAAGTATGTTATAAATTACATATTCTATTCAATTTTTAGATTTATTTTATGTATGTGAATGTTTTGCCTAAATGTTTGTATATGTACCATGCCCATGCCTGATGCCTGGAGAAGTCAGAAGAGAACATCAGATATGGTGTGGTGCTAGAAACAGAACCTGGGTCATTGTGGTAGTATGAATGTAACAGCTCATAGGGAGTGGCACTATTAGGAGGTGTGATTTTGTTGGAGTATGTATGGTCTTGTTGGAAGAAGAGTGCCACTGTGGGGGCGGGCTTTGAGGCTCCTAAGCCCAGGATACTGCCCTATGTGGCAGCTGACTTTCTGTTCCCTTCAAGCCAAGATGCAGCCAGCATGACATCTGCCTGCATGCCACCATGCTCCCCACCATGATAATAATGGACTGAACCTCTGAAACTGTAAGTGAGCTACCCAATTAGATGTTTTCCTTTATAAGAGTTGCCATGGTCATGGTGTCTCTTCACAGCAATAAAAAGCTTAACTAAGACAGCATCTTCAAAAGTAACAATTGCTTTTAACTGCTAAGCTATCACTTCATTCTTGATATTTATTATAGACACAAGGAAACTTGAACAGAGTTGGAAAAGAAAGGATACTATTAAAAATGAGGAAGTGCATGGCCTGAATGGAATCATGCTCATAATAAACTATAACAAACAGATAAGAAATGAGTATTGTCAGGGCTATTGATTGCTCTATAAAAACAGATGGTAAGTACCTATTTCTGAAGAAAATACCCACACAACTCATTGAACATGGAGAAGTTGATCTTGTGCCGAACTAGGGCCTACATTCACTAATGACTAGTGTTCATAGTACTGGAAGTTACTCTACATGCTACCAAAGGAGAAAGGTAAACACCATTGATCTATAATGATGACCTATCTCCATGAAAAGCTGGTGCAATGGTGGCAAACACCATGTGAGACTAACCAACAATATCTGATCAGATTTAAAGCCCACTCCACGAGATGGACCTCATCCCATATACAGTTCAGTTGGCAAGGATCCTGAGAACAGATATGCCAGGGACCTAGAGGAAAACCAAATTCTAATGTTCTGCTAAAGGAATATAACCCTAAAATAATCCTAATGACACTGTGCTATTCTCATAGATCTGTTCCCTGCTCAGCATCATCATAGATGCTGCCTCCTGCAGTAAATGCGAAACAAATACAGAGATCCACAGCTGGTCAATATGCAGAGAATGAGAAAACTTGGAAAACTCAGCCCTAAATGGGTTGTTTCCATCAAATTCCTCTTCTCAGGGTTCAGGGAACCCTATGGAACAGGAGGCAGAAAAATTGTAAGAGACAGTGGGGATGGAGGACACCAATGAAACAAGGTCTTTGAGAACAGTAGGACCAGTCACATATGGCAGCATACAGAAGGCCTACAGGGGTCTGAGCCAGATGGGGTTGCAGGGCTGAGGGGTAAGTAGACACAAACCCCCATCCCTAACCTACAAGCTATCTCCAATTGGTAACCATTTGCAAATGAAAATTAGTTCTTTCCAAAGGCATCTCATCGGGGATAGAAACCGCTGCTAAGGGCAGGTCTGATGCCCAATTTTAGATGGCCAACAGGAAATGAACATAGGGGCACCTTTGGAGGGTTTTTGTCTCATGTCTGTCAGGAATTTTTTTAACCTTACAGATCCTTTGCTTATACATAATGGTTTCCCATTTTGTGTGTGTGTGTGTGTGTGTGTGTGTGTGTGTGTGTGTGTGTGTGTGTGT
>CABHPQ010111085.1:0-10660 GCA_902168405.1 Peromyscus aztecus
GACTTTGATAAAGGTCAGAAATAGATAGTTGTAGGGAGGGAAATTCATTTATTATCTCCCTTGGCACTTTTCATTGCCTTTTGAAAAATGAAAATCTGCCAGGATGAAGAATTTTAAAATAACATGGGTTCACACCGAAAACGTAAGTTGCATTAGCAAAATGTTACTTCTTTTTGCTTTTTCTCAAGTGTTTTCTGTATTAGGCAGACGTGACAACTTGGAAGCACACACAGTGATCTGAACTGGTAGAAGACAGATGCGGGGCTACGTGAGTCCAGCTTGTCTCAAGAAATGCTTTGTGGATTACATGACTTTGCATGCTTTTCTTTATACGTTTTCTTCTCCTGTTAATTATTCAGAAAAGCATGAAAAACACACATCTGGCCAAAAATATCTCTTCACTCCAGTTAGAAATAAAATCATTGTGTAATCAGAGGTTAAGTACCATACATACTAGGAAGGTAGCTTCAATCCACAGCAATAATGGAGCTGAATTGATAATATTGTGAGAATTCTTCTGACACACTGGGAATAAGGTGGATATATTACATTTCTAGACACTGTAATAAAGATTATTAACCCACAGTTTACCCCATCATCTCATATTTTCTGGAAATAACCATAGAAAGCCAAGCTGTTTTCAATGTCAACTTCTCTCTTACATATTTGCTGGTCCACACGTTAGGCTGCTTCAAACTGGACTAGCTGGTGTTCTACCAAATTCCAATTCTATACCACATGTCTCTTCTCTTCAGGTAGAGGTTAATTAAGCTTTATGCTTTCCATGGGGGAAATTAAGAACTTAGGGAAACAACATAAACCACATAGGAGTATATTTTTCCCTTCAGGACACCTCTGTTAAAAGCCATTGGTCAAAGCAATTTGACGAGTCATGGCCTAGTCAGTGGCCAGAAAAAGTACTGCATTAAGCACATAGTCTGAAGTAGGAGGAAGGTGAATCCATTTGAAACATATGTGATCTCTGACACAGTCTTCTACAGGAAACCCTGATTATTCTCTAAGGTTTCTATTTGAATCTTTCAACATTTTTCCTATGTAATTGTCAAGAGTGTATAAAATGCACACATACTGCATTCTATAGTTAATGAATTTATTTACATATCAACCTATCATTCTAGAAGCTATGAAGAATAATTTATATCCACAGGCATTAGTAGGTTCAATAGAGATTTATCATGTGGATGGTCTACAAGATGTATGCAGCTGCTAAGCCATGCTTTTGTTTTATATCATCATATATGCCATAAATAATACTCCAAAGCTTTATCTATCCATCAGGCCAGCTCATAGAGTTAATAAGATGATTAAGCTGAAGAGTGTGTTATAAGATTGTGATCATACAGCACATATCAGATTTTATATTACTATTGTCAGTGAGTGTTATTGAATTTAAGTTTACAAGGCTAAAACGAAACCTGCTACTTCTATTTTTGTTTATTGCAATTACTTATTATAACTATGATTTATTATTCTGTTAAAATATAGTTTCTGTCTACCATGTCCAGAAATTAGTAAAAGCAATAAACACGTTTCTAAATGTTTGTTGCCACCCTATGAACAAATTGGAATCACTACACAAAACTCTTTTTTTTCTTCTTTTGAGAACCTTGGATTTTAATATATATACATTATAAGTCACATCTGTGTGACAGGACCATAAATATGCCATGGAAATAGACAGGAAAGACTATGTAGAGTTCAGGGTGATGTGTGAGTTTTGTATTGCTCCCGTCAAGAGGTGATCAAAAAGCTGAAGATTATTTATGCCTATCTTCTGCAGTGTACAAAATGGAGAAAGCTGAGCCAATTGAAAGAGAAGGCAGTGGGATTCATTGATGGAGCATGCTCTAGAAAATCCCGTTCATGTTTAAAGCTAAGCTAGTGTTAGCTTGTGTAAGAGAGAAGACAGATAAATTCTTAGCTAGGTAAGTTTAATAAAGATGGTCTGAACTTAGGTTGTTTTGTTTTGAGCAGAAAGAGGGATTCCTTGGAAAGAGGAGACTCAAAGTCTGCACTATAAGATACTCTGTTAATGTGATGCTGGGGCTTGAACCAGGGTTCTCAGTCAGTGAGGCAAGCACTCTTCCACTAAACTGCATTTGCTTTTTTTGTTTTTTGATCTTAGGCAAGATCTCAGTAAACTAGCCAGGGTGGCATCAAAACCGTGTTATAGTCCTAGTCATACTTGAATTTGTAATCCTCCTGCCTCGACTTTTCAATAACTGGGATTACAGCCTCTCTTTTTTTTAATTCTTACCTGCCTCTAGAACTATGCACATACAGACAACACATGCCAAGAGTCCAGATAAAAGAAATAAAAAAAAATGTGGTATAAGATAAGCGCAGAATAATCAATAGTTTCCTAAGCTTGAGGTTAGGGCTTTTTCAACCCTGAAGGCTTTTCTTGAAATCCCAGCAGGTTGTGACCTACCAGTAAAGGCACCACTGTTTTCAGCATTAAAACTTAAATTAAAGATAAAGTTGTGAAGTATACAATAGCAGATTATCTACGGCAGCAAGATAATCCTTCAGCAACTTACCTGGCAGTTAGCCAAATGCGAAATTCTACAGGAGAAGGGGGAAATAGACTGAAGTATTGACTGTATGTTTTATACAGCAAAATAGAACAAAATACTAATTTTTTTATGAATTAAAATTAACAAGATTAGATATTTGTATATACTAGAGGTTAAAATTAAAAGACAGGGTCTCAAAACCTAGTGTAATAAAATTGCTTAAGAGTTTACAAGACCACCACTTGTCACCAAATGAAGCTTCCAGAACTGGAAGTACCATATATCCAACTGAGTTGTTGCTGCCTACATAGAACCTCCACCCTTGTGTTCTAGTGTTTTTGTTATGAGAAGGTACTCTGCAGGGTACCCAAAAAGAAATGTAAACACTAATCCAGCCGCAAGACCTTTGATCTATAATCTGTCTTGCCTGTGAACTAATCAGTGCAATGGTGGCACAAAGCTTGAAGGACTAACTAGTCAACATTTAGTTTGACTTAAGGCCCATTCCATAAAATGAAATCCATACCTGCCAGTGCTTGAGTTACCAAGAACCAAAGACTAGCTTGCCTAGAGACCAAGTAAAAAATCAAATCCTACTGATCTTAAAAAAAAAAGTAAAAATGAATGACTTGACTTCTAATGATATTGTGTTATACTCATAGATCAGTGCCTTATTTAGCCATCATCAGAGAAGCTTCCTCCTGCAACAGATGGGAACAAATACAGAGACCCACAGCCAGACATTACACAATGGCCATGGAACACACAGTTCTAAGTGGGAAGTTCCACCAAATTGCTCCCCTCTGAGATTAGAGAACCCTGTGGAAGTGATTGTTAAAAGTGTATAAATGCCAGAGGGGATGGAAGCCACCAGGAAAACAAGTCCCTCTAAATCAATTAAGCAAAGCTCATATGAACACAGAGAGACTGAAGTGGCAAGCATGTGACCTACACAAGTCTGCAGCATGTCTTCTGTCCATATATTATAGCTTTCAGTTTAGTATTTTTATGGGACTCCTGAGTGTGTGAACAAGTGGATCTCTGATTCTTGCAACATCTTTTGAAGCTCTTTCCTTCTGTTCGTTTGTCTTGTCCAAAATTGATGTGATGGTTTTATTTTGTTATATTTTGTTGTTATCTGTTATTTTCTAATGAGAGACAGAAAAGGAACGGCTCTATAAGGGAAGGCCGGTGGAGAGGAACTGGGAGGAGTAAATGGAGGGGAAACTGTAATCAGGATATATTGCCCCCCCCCAAAAAAAAAGAACTCATCTTTAATAAAAGAGGGAAAAGATTAAAAAGATCACAAGAGAAAATGGTCCATAATTTGCAGAAAGATATACAGAATTTCAGAATGATAAAGACATACAGATGAACAAGTGAAATTCCCACAACTATGCCACGGATAACTCAAAGAAAGGGTAGTATCAACAGTGGACATGTCTTACAAGCTGAGCAAAATATGAAAGATAGATAACTTTTAATTAGGTAGAGCCAAAAAACAATAGAACAGCATGTTAAAAGTGATACAATTAACCATTTAATGCCATCCCATTCATTCCCTGTGGCTGATGGAGCAAATAGCTATGTACAGCCTCTAGTTCCAGACCATCCAGTCAGTGTCAGGCATAGGCTTCCTCTTGAGGCATTCATGGTGTGGGCCTCAACTTGGACCACTCATTGGTTGGCCACTCCCATGAGTTCTGTGCCACCATTGTCCCAGCACAACTTGCAGGCATGAAAAAATTGTAAGTGGAAGGTTTTGTGGCTGAGTTGGAGTCCCAGTCCCACCACATCCCACCTCTCCAAATGCTATCCGATTCTAGTCATCTCTCAACAGAACTCTTTTTTTTTTTGCATCCCCACCAAATTCCTCCTATTCCTATTCCTATTCCTACCTGCCCACAGTCCACCACAAAATATATTCTATAACCCCTTCTCAGGGAGATCCATTCATCCTCCTTAGAGTCTTCATTGTTACTTAGCCTTTCTAGGCCCATTGATTGTAGTATGATTACCATTTATATGACAGCTAATGTCCACTTATTATTATTAGTGAGTAAATACCATGTTTGTCTTTCTGTGTCCATGTTACTCACTCAGAATATTTTTTATCTAGTTCCTACAAATTGCCTACAATTCATGATGTAATTTTTTAAACAGCTGAGTAATATTCCATTGTGTAAATGTACAACATTTTCTTTATCTATTCTTTGATTGAGTGACATGTAGGTTGTTTCCAGTTTCTGGATATTGTGAATAAAGCTGCTATGAACATAGTTGAGCAAGTATCCTTGTGGTAGGGTGGGTCTTGGGGTAGACTGATTCATAATTTTCTGAGAAATCTCCCTACTGGTTTCCATATTGGCAGTACAAGTTTTCATACAAGTTTACACTTCCACCAGCAATGTAGGAGTGTTCCTCTTGCTCTACATCCTGTCCAGCATGAGCTGTCACTTGTGTTATTGATTTAGTCATTCTGACAGATGTAAAGTAGAATCTCAAAGTAGTTTGATTTGCATTTCTTTGATGGCTAAAGATTTTGAAAATTTCTTTAAGTCTTTCTCAGCCATTTCAAATTCCTCTATTCAAAATTCTCTATTTATATCTGTACCCCATTTTTAATTGGATTATTTGGTCTGTTGATACCAAGTTCTTTTTTTTTCCTTTTTAATTTTTTATTTTATTTTTTGACTTTTGTTTCTTTACCTTTATAAGAAATTTTTTATTCATTTTACATACCAGTCACAATAATCCCCCTCTTCCCTCCTCCTGCCCATTCTGCCTTACCCCCCGCCAAGCCATGATTGAAGGTCCTTTTTAAAAAATGGTTGCTGCCTTTTAAGCCATAGATGTCTGAATCAGCAACTGCAACTCCACTACTACCAGCAGCGGTTAGGCTGCAAGGGCCATAGCCGGACGGAAATCTGTTTCCTCTGGCTCCAACTCTTGCAAAGCTACTAAGGGAACTTAACTAAACCTCTCTCCCTCTAAAGAACTCAATATTCAAAGGTTAAGGTGGAATTCTGTTCTTCAGAGAAGCTGAATAGCAAGTAGCTCACCTCCTCTCCTTGCTCACATCCTCCAAAAAGCCTTCTCTTCGCCCCTCCTTATAAACCCCTTTTCACCTGGCTCCTCCCTACTACTTTCTGTCAGATAGTTGCTGACTCAGCCTCCGGACTGCATGTGAATTTTATTTAATCAAACACATCTTTGCATCATTAAACAAACATTCCAGAGCATAAACAAAAGTTACACACCTTGAAATAATATTCTACAACAGATACTTACATTTAAAACCTTGAACAAATAATTAAGTTCATAAATAATCTTTGTACCTCTACATAATTTCTAAATAAGAAGTAGATACAAACACTAGATACCTAGTTTCTTGAGTTCTTTATATATTTTGGATATTAGCCTGATATGAAGTAGGTGAAAATCTTTTCCAATTCTGTATGCTGATGATTTGTCCTATTGATAGTGTACTTTGCCTCACAGCAGCTTTTCAGTTTCATGAGGTCCCATTCATTAATTTTTTATCTTAGTGCCTGTGCTATCAATGTCTTTTCAGGAAGTTGTCTCTTGTGCCAATGCTTTCAAGGCTATTCCCCACTTTCTCTTTTATCAGGTTCAGTGTATCTGGCTTTATGTTGAGGTCTTTGACCCATCTAGAGTTGAGTTTTGTGCAGGGTGATAAGTATGGAAATATTTGGACTTTTCTAGGAGCAGCCATCCAGTTTGACCAGTACCATTTGTTGAAGATGCTGCTGTCTTTTTTCCAATGTGAATTTCTATCTTCTTTACCATAAAATCAGGTATCCATAGGTGTGTGGATTTATATCTGAATCTTCAATTTGATTCTCTTGATCGACATCTCTGTTTTGGGGTCAATATCACGTTGTCTTTATTACTATAGATCTATAGTACAATTTGAGGTCAGGGATGGTTATACCTTCTCCAGTTCTTTTATTATTCAGTATTTTTTAACTATCCTGTTTTTTTTGGTTTGTTTTTGTATTTTTTTTGTGTATGTGTTTCCATATGGAGCTGAAAGTTGTCCTTTCAAAAACTTTGAATAATTGTGCTGGAATTTTGATGAGGATTTCATAAATCTCTAGACTTCTTTTGGTAGGACAGCCATTTTTACTATATTAATCCTACTGATCCGTGAGCATGGGAGATCTTTTCATCTTCTGATAACTTCTTCAGTTTCTTTCTTTAAAGATGAAGTTTTTATCATATAATTCTTTCACTTGCTTGGTTAGAGCCACCCCAAGATATTTTATATTATTTGTGGTTATTGTGAAGGATGTTGTGTCCCTGATTTCTTTCTCAGTGTGTTTGAGATATATATAAAATGACAGGGCTACTTTTTTTTTTTTAGTTAATCTTGTATCCAGTCACTTCACTGAACCCTGTCCTTGTTTTAACTTACAAATTTCAGATACTTGTAAACATTCAGAGTACACCATAGGAGAAGTATATATTTAATATTATACTTGGCATTAATTTCTATATATCTTATTCTACCAACCACAGAGCAAATGTAAATGGCATCAATTCTCAAAACTATTCCAATAACAGATGCTTTCTAACTTCTGATGGGTTTACACTCCAACAAATTTATTAAAAATTGAAACATCACAAGGCACAAATTCATTTAACATTCTTTGCCTTATTTATTATCACATGTTCTTTTGTTTTAGCAAAAACACTGAGCCTGCATACATTATAAAAATAAAAGATTTATGTGGGTCACAGTTCAGGAAGCTAAATATACAAGCAGCAGCTCTGACTTTAGTCACTTCCACTGATCTAAGCATCTTGCTCATGGAACTAGCATGAGTTCCTAGAAGACCTTCGTTATATTTTACACGGCAACACTTCTGATTTCACTAAGTCTTACCTCGTGAGGATGTCAGCATGTCTCAGTGTCATCTTGTGAGAAATAAGCCTTCCCCAATTATGTCACCTATGGAAGAAGTAATCACTTGTACATTTAGTAGACTCTGGGCCACCAGTATTTTTCCTTTACATGGCCATCTAGGAGTTGGAACACATAACAATACCAAAACAGGGAATTGTTTAACTTTAGAGAAGAGCAAATATCTAAAGTAAGAGCACATCATCTGCTGAACGCACTTTACATTTTTACCAGTGTAAGTTGAAAAATAATAAATGAAACCATTGTAAATGAGACAAGTTTATGTATATACTCTGGGACTGAGAAGGGGATAGTAAGAAGGTCCAAAGACCCAGGGACCTATTATTAACACTGACTTTGGCTAGGAGTCCTTATATCTCCTGCTTACCTAAGTAGTGGTGTCATGAAGATGATTCGGTTTCCAATTTTCTGTGTCATTTCAGACCACGATCACATCCTATCTGATAAAGTGAAATATTCCCTTTGTCTTTTATCTCAGTAGGTAGTTTATGAATAGATGGCCACAATTTTCTTCATGGAAAGAATGATCCCATTCTTATGGCTTGAAGTTGTGTAGCAGATTATTCCTGAAGAGAACCCAAACTCCTCTTTGGTCAATATGCTGCATATTACGAAAGAGGCTCAGGAAGGAATGGCAGAAAGGTGTCTGAAATTGAGAAACTTTCTTCGTTTTCCTAGACAACTATGCTGATTTGATGTGACATGCTGTCACACTGTTTACCCTAAACAGCCTTGAATTCCTAGGTTCTAGAGATTTCCTCCCTCAGCCTCTCAAATATCTGCGAAAACAGAATCACACCCTTATTTACTGTTTTGAATAAAATGATCCAATTTGAGTATTTATTTTAATTTAATTTCTTGTGTCATTATATTTTTGCTTGTTATTGACAATTTATATATATATATATATATATATATATATATATATATACAATGGAATATGATCATATCTATTCCATATTTTTCTCCTATAACTCCTCCTGTATCCCCCCATAGCTTGTCCTCCTACAAACGCCATGGTTTTATCTTTGTCATTACCCACTAGACTCAAATAGTGCCCAATTATGAGTATTAGTGTAGGATCATCCACCATGACATGGGAAACTTACAAGTGGGAACACATTTTAAAAAGAATGATTCTCTCATGTCTATCAATTGCTAATAGCTTTACATCTAAGGGTGAGTTCTTGTGAATCTCTCCTCATCCATGCTGGAATTTTGGCTGTTTTGACATTTTGCTGGTAATCACAGCTGCTGTAAGTTTATGAGTGAAATGGCCATATCATTCCCAGGGGACAGAATTTATAGTACCCCTACCCATCTTCTGGTTCTTGCATTCTCTCTTATCTTCCATTATGTTCCCTAAGACTTGAGGGTCAGAGATTGTTAAATATGTTCCCCATAGGGATGAACATACAACAATCACCTTTTCTTAGTACTTTAACAAATTCTATGCCTCTGCAATTATTGCTACCCATTTCACAAATAAGCTTCTCTGAACAAGGTTTATAATAGCTCAACTAGAGTTTATTCACATGGACTAACCATAGGTACAGGTTGGTCCTCATACATATTTCTATTTATAAAAATATCCAAATAGCTGTAGAAATTTAATTTCTGCTCCTTTGTAATCTTAATAAATCTATATCTATCATTCTTTTTTAAATTTTCCTTCTCCCATTGTGGCTTATCTAGTGGCCAGGATATTTGGTAAAATACATCCTAATAGCTGTGTTAAAAATAAAAGCTGCTTCTATGAACAATGACAATTTATTCAATCATCATATGCAAATACAGGCTACTAAAGCTCTCAAAAAAACCTTTGAAATTTGTGTGAAATATCCACTTAGTGTCCTCATCTCAGCATCTATGTCTCAGTTTTCCCCACACAAACTCCTGACCTTGACATGTCATGCCAATGTACAACCTCATCCATGCTCTGGCTAATATGGCTATTAAATCTCCAGTGTCTGTTTTTAATTCAACACTGCCTTATGCTCGAACCTGCTTGTACCATAATAATCTCCCACAATGAGTCTAGATGGCTAACTTGGTAAAATAATTAGATTTCAGTCCCTATCACTATGTGCAATCTCTCCAGCAACTCCTGACACAAATGATCCTGGTGGTCATATGGAAATGTTTACACTGAGGTAAACAGTATATTTGTACATACAGATTAAGAGGTCATAGCATTTGCATGGGAAGATATATAATAAATTTGGGCAATAGAAAAATTACACAGTGATTTAGGACAAGTGAACTTCAGTCTATCTTGAGTGGAACTCTGAAGCATATACAGTGTTTAAGTTTCTTCACTGTGTTTAAATTTGAATGGTTGAAGGGGCCTTCAACTTAAAAGTATATTAATGATCAATAAATCTCTGAAAATATGTTCAACATATTCATTCACCAGAAAAATTTAAATTGAGTCTTTGGAGTCCTTGATGTTGAAAAAAAAATCTGGGCAGTGGTGGCACACACATTTAATCCCAACACTCAGGAGGCAGAGACAGGTGGATCTCTGTGAGTTTGAGGCCAGCTTGGTCTCCAGAGTGAGTTCCAGAATTGCCAGGGCTACACAGAGAAACCCTTTCTTGGGAAACAAAAACAAAACAAAACAAACAAAAAACCACATAAACAAAAAGGAACTGAAGAAGAATCAGTTTTCTGTAAGGATGCAACCCCTAAGAGGGCACCAGTAGATGGTCCCACACTCAACAGAAAGTTGGTTTGGTGAGTTTAAGAAAAGAGCACAAGGAATTGGAAAGAAACAGTGATGGGAGAAATAGGGACATGGAGGGAAATGAGGTGCATTTGATAAAAATTCATGGTATACATTATAGAGATTCTCAAACAATGGTAAAAAGAATATAAAAATTCAACAGATTATTAGTATTAATTTAGTATTCATTCCAAAATTATTTGAAAACAAGGATAAAATATAATGAACACCCATTAAAAAAAAGTGAGTGCTCTGATAGAGACCAAGCAGGTATTCACAATCCTAGGTAAGATCACCACAGCTTGCCAACACCCCTTTGAGCCCACTAGTTTCCAAATAACTACCTCCCCAACTTGTCTCCATGCCCTGGCTCCTCCTCTACTAGAGGCCATATTGATACTTGGACCTGCAGAAGCCACTCTAGTATCCAGAACCCCAGAGACAGTGCCA
>CABHPQ010111116.1:0-11226 GCA_902168405.1 Peromyscus aztecus
CATTGATCATTTATTTTAAGTTAGAAAATAATTGGCATAGCCATGGATACAAAGTAAAAAGGGAAATGAGAACATTTGTCAGTCAATACATAAACTATCTCGAGTGTAGAATTCCTCATTTGATAGTTTTCCTATTTTCAAAAGAAGCAACACAAAGCTTATTCATGACTGAGCGAAACAAATGATACATCCCTAGAGCGGATATTTGGCCAAGCTGCAACCCTTTCAGGAAACAACTCAAGAAACTTTGTCATGGATGTTACAACATAAAAAACACTGTGTGAAGGGCAAAGGCTATGGATAGTTTCACTTGAGGAATTTTTTTTTGTTTAATATTTTTATTTTATAATTAACTTAATTTCACATATCAGCCACAGATTCCCCCATCCTCCCTCCTCCCACCCCCCATCCCTTCCCATCAATCCACCCCCCATTCCCATCTTCTCCAGGGCAAGGAATCCCCTGGGGATTCAGCTCAGCCTGGTACATTCAGCTGAGGCAGGTCCAATCCCCTCCTCCCTGCCCCAAGACTGAGCAAAGTGTCCCAGCATAGGCCCCATGCTCCAAAAAGCCAGCCCATGCACCAAGGACAGGTCCCAGCTCCACTGGCTGGGGGCCTCCCAAATAGTTCAAGCTAATCTACTGTCTCACTTATCCAGAGGGCCTGCTCTAGTTCCATGGGGGCTCCTCAGCCATTGGTTCACAGTTCAAGTGTTTCCACTAGTTTGGCTATTTGTCCCTGTGCTTTTTCCAATCATAGTCTCAATATCTCTTGCTCATAAAACCCCTCCTCTCTCTTGCCGATTGGACTCTAAGAGCTCCACCTGGGGCTCGGCCGTGGATCTCTGCATCTGCTTCCATCAGACACTGGATGAGAGTTCTATCATGACAGCCAGGGTGTTCTGCCATCCGATCACCAGAGCAGGTCAGCTCAGGCACTCTCTCGACCATTGCCAGTAGTCTACAGTGGAGGTATATAGTGGTATTTTATTTGTACTGAAATGTGATTTTATTTGTATGTTAATAAATAAAGTTGCCTAGGGGTCAGAGATATTAGCAAGCCATAGCGAAAGCCAGTTGTGGTGGTGCACGCCTTTAATCCCAGCACTTGGTAGGCAGAACTAGGTAGAGCTCTGTGTGTTCAAGGATACAGCCAGCATTGGAGACACACACTCCAATGTGTGTTTGGAGGTCTGTACAGACAGGTAGTGATGAGGCAGTCACGTGGTTGGGTTTACAACCAATGAGAGGGCAGAACAGAGAGTGTATTTAAAGACAGACAGGAAGTAGCCCTCTTTCGGAGAGTTCTCTTGGCTGAAGAAGCTAGCTGCAGCAGGCGGGTAAGGCCCTTAGCTCTGACCTCTTGGGCTTTTATCTTTACATTGGCTCTGTGTTTCTTATTTAATAAGATGGTTGGTTACATCTACAGAGGTATCTTAAAGTCACTTGAGGAATATTTACCACAACTGGTAGAAACGACACCCATAGCAAAGGCAGGTCAGATAGAAAACTGTCCTAGTTCAAACAGTCAGAAATCATAGAACTGCATCAATACTGAAACATCCAATATAAGATCTAGATATCAAAAGAAAAATACAGTTATCAGTGGCCCTGACTGCAGACAGCTGTGAAGGATGTAGAGTCTCTATGGGGATATAAGTACATGGATTAATTTGTATAAAGAGTGTGGTTAAAGGACATTGTGACATAACACTTTCCTTAGTTAATTAGACAAAGATAATAGTGACAGTGGTCTGGAAGGTAGCAGGGGTCAGGATGAAGCTTAGTTGTCAGGGGACTTGCCGAGCAGGCCTAAAGCCTGTGTTCCTTCCACATCACAGTATTAGCCTACATGGTGAGCACGCTCAGTGGAGGCAGGAGGATCAGAAGCTCCAGGTTGCCCTCAGCTACATAAAGAGTTCACGGACACCATCAGCTTCATGAAATGGCCTCAAAACTAATCAAAACAGATAAGAGGTAAGAAATTTGATCATCCTTTCTAATATATAAAAGGCTTAGTGCCATGTTGAAAAAAAAAAGATATAAAAACTACAAATTTCCAAATCGAAGAAATGAAGTCACAGAAAAAAAATTCTACTACATAATTTGAGCAGAAAGATGAAAACAATTTTAAATGTTTTTCCACTGGAGCTAGAGCTTTTGGAACGATAAATAAACAATCACATTAGTATCATTTGCATTGCGCAAGGACATAGGGTCTAATCAAGTGAGAAGAGAAAATCCTGGGTTAGCAGTCTCTTAATGGTCTCCCCATACTGAGTTTTATTTTCAGAAGGACATTCTTACCCTAGATTTGGGTTAAACCAATTATCTATCCAACTCCCTGGCTCTGGCAGAAAGGGGAAATTTTCACACTAACGTAAACATTAGAAATTAGAGCCAGGTGGTGGTGGTGCACACCTTTAATCCTGGCACTGGGGAGGTGGATCTCTGTGAGTTTGAGGCCAGCCTGGCCTATAGAGCTGGTTCCAGGACAGCCAGGGATATACAGAGAAATCCTGTCTCGAGACAAAACAAAACATAAGAAAATTAGAAATCAATGAGTAAATCGAAGTTTTGACTTCACTAACTAGAAAAATAAGAGCAATTTGAGCCTACACACTACTGAGGATGTAGCTTGGTGGTAAAATGTTTTTCTAACGTATCTGAGGCTTTTGGATTGAACCAAAGAACTGGTTAAAAAAAAAAAAAACCTGTAGTAATTGTAAAAAATTGAAATGAGAAAATATGTATCAGAAATTAAGAAAGAAAAACTATTTAGGAAATCACCTGAGCTAGCAGCAAATTCCTGAAAAGAACAATGAGATTAATAATGTCCTACATAAGTTCAAAAGAGATATAAACAGACAGAAGTGATAAAGCAAAGACACACATGTATGTAGCATGAATCTTAAAGAGTCTTATTAATAAAATCAAACCTGAGCCAGGTATTGGGGTGAACACTGGAAGATCAGAGAGACAGAATGAGCCACAACTATCTCACCTTGCTGGATCCTCAGCTGGTCTTACTTCCTCAGACTGGAAGCCTCTGAGTCCTCATCTCCAAATGACTCTCAGCTGAACTGCTGCTAGAAGCCTGAATGCTTAACCAGGCCACAGCTTCTCCAGGGCAAATGCCTCTCCAGGGCAAATGCCTCTCCAGGGCAAATGCCTCTCCAGGGCAAATGCCTCTAGTTTCTGGTCCTCACGCATTATATACCTTTCTGCTTTCTACTGCCACTCCCTGGGATTGAAGGCTTGCTTTCTGAGATTAAAGGCGTGGGTCACCATGCTTGGGTGTATCCTTGAACACATGAATTTCTGCCTTCGGAATGCCAGGATTAAAGGCGTATGCTACCACTGCCTAACCTCTATGTTTAATATTGTGGCTGTCCTGTTCTCTGACCCCAGATAAGTTTATTAAGGTACACAATATTTTGGGGAACACAATACCACCACACATGTATATACAGACACATGTACATAAACACACACATGTACACACATGTCTATACATGCATACACAGACACATATATGCTCACACAATTATACAAAGACTCATGCAAGCATGTACAATTACAAACATGCATACATACACATACATAGATATACACACAAGCATATGCACACACATAGACTCACACACATTCATACACATACACATAGATACACACATACATATACACATGCACACACATACATATATACAGAGATAAAGACATAGAAGCATGGACACACACAGACATAGACACACATGCATACAGGCATAAACATGCACACACACATACTAGCTTACTTAGAGTCATTCACACAGACACAGATATACATAGACACACAGTGACATGGGAACACATATGCCTATATACACAGACACATTTACACACACATGCATATACTGTGATCGTAGTAATTTCAAAGTGATATTGGAGGCAAGTTGAAGACCTCTACTGGCTGCATTTAAAATAATTGGAACAAAAAAATTAAGCTGTACTTGCCCTCCCTGTAGGTAGATGAGATGTACAGAGGTATATAAAAGTATGGTAAACATGAAAACTGGAGCCATTACTGTGAGAACATCTAAGCAGGTGGCCAATGGCCAGGTCTACAGTAAAGAATAGGGCTTCAAGGTAACCCACACAGGGCTTGGTACAAAACTAAAAGCACATTGTCACTTTCTATCAATTACTTCCCCAAGTCACGTGTCAGGATTTTCCTGATCTACTGGGTTGGAATATACGCCATAAGAACTATGTCTATCAATAGATCTCCTAGTATCAAGACACCAAATCTCAAGGCAGCATCTTGAGACAATGAGAATGACATGGACTGCTAGTCTACACAGAAGCATGTCACCACACTCGGCTCACTGCTGAGTGATGCAACAAGGCTAAGAGAAAGGTACTTGGCTCCCTTACGCTGGAATGAAAAGAAAACATCAAATATTATGTATGGAAAACATTCTTTCAACCATGAGATCTTGTCCTAACTTGTTCCATAAAAAAAAAGGTTCATATGCACCCAGGATCTAAATTCATTGGGTGCATAGTTTATTGTCTCTAGACAAACTTAGAAGTGAGGGACTGGCAGGGGAAGGGAGCTCATCTTCTTTTACACTACACAATTCAAACTGCACTTGTGAAAAATATATAAAAACATAGTCATGCATTCCTAATGAAGTGTTCTGTGGACACATGACTTCTTGCATGCAAGCAATATGCAACTCAATTCCCTCCAAGAAATATTTCTCACCTCATTCAATATCGCATTTGCTTTGCGTAGAAATCTGTCCCTTCAACAAAGAACAAGTCTTTCTTTTTATTTTGTAACTTTTCTCTCATTTATTTTCAATACAATCCACAATTGCTAACATCATCCAGTCAGAGCCATCAAGAAATTAGTCTCTAATATGAAATTGGTGCATTGCACAGAAGACAGGCTCATAGCTGGTCCAGCCAATGTAGAAAACATAGCATGCTAAGTCCTCTTCTCACAACCAGCTGCTAGTGCTCATATTCCTTATCGCATCAAATAAAGAAGGCACAAACTTGGTCTGATGCCAAGCAAGTGTGGTCTGTCTTCTGTTCAAGTGGGGGCATGCATGTTTTACAGTCCAGCAAGACCATACAGTCACAGATAGATGGAGATGGACAAATCCTCCCTTAGCAAGGGTTGAAATAGAGACAGCATCCTGACAATGTATTGCTGACGCACAATACCGGGAAGCATCAACCAAAGAAAGTGAACAAATTTTGTCTCCTCAGAATGCTGCAAAAGAACTTTATGAGCTAGATATCCTCAACAACAGAAATTTATTTTGTCACGATTCTGCACTCTGAGAGCACAAGATGAAGGTGCTGTCCACAGGTGCCCAGGTGAGCCCTTCCTCCTGAGGTCCTCATGAGTTCTCCCTGAGAGCTGTAAATGGAGGCAGGGGGCACTTAGCAAGAGTGTGTGAGTGAGAAGCAGACAAAGATGTTCAGCTTTCTGATCTCCAGATTAGACCTGCTTTCCTGAATGCCTGAGGGTCTTTCAATCACATTTTGTACTCACAGTCACACAGCAGGTGAGCTAGTTCAATCTATGACTCAAGTGGAACAATTGAGCACACAAAACTGTGATAATACTCACAATTTGAATAGTATTTATTCAATTCATTCCAAATGAGCACATCAGAAGAATAACCTTAAAAAAAATACAGGGCAACTATTTAATTTAGAATTTGCAGTAGAAATTATACTTCTTATTATAGATAAATACATGGCTTACATAGCACATTAACTAAAATGTTATTTATTTTTAAGATTCATTTATTTACCTTTATATTTTAAGTAAAATATAATTATATCACTTTCTTCCTTCCACTCTCTCCCTCCAGTCCTTCCCAAGTCCCCTCCCTCCAACTCCTTTCCTGTTCCCTTACTCTAAAATTGATATCTTATTTTACTTTTATCCTTATTGGTACATGTATATAGGCATACATGTAAGCATAAACATGTAAGCACAACTTGCTGAGTACATTTTGTTATTTGCATGCGTTTGTTTTCAAGGTTGACCATTTTGCATTGAGTAACCATTTAGGAGGCTCATCCTGTGAGAAGCCCAATTATTCCTCTCAGCAGCAATTACTTGCTTATAGTTCTCTGTCTAGGGTTGAGATTCTATGAGACAGCTCCCATTCTGTGTTAGCATGTGTGGTGGTTTGAATAAGAATGGTCCCCATCAGTTCTTACATTTGAGTGCTTAGTCACCCGAAAGTGACACAGTTTTACAAGATTGGGAGGAGTGGCCTTGTTGGAGGAAGTGTGACATGGGGTGGGCTTTGAGGTTTCCAAAGCCAGCGCTAAGCCTGGTGTCTCCCTTTCTGCCTACATATCAAGAAGTAGATCTTAAGTATTGCTCCAACATCGGTATCCAGCCATGCTTGCCACCATGATGATATTGGAATAAACTTCTGAATCTTCGAGTGAGCTCCCAATTAAATGTTTTCTCTTATAATAGTTACCTTGGTCATGGTATCTCTTCACAGCAACAGAAAAGTGACTAAGACAGCATGCCTATTTATGTTGTCATTATTGAGATCTTATTTTTACCACCATTTCTGAGAGACTGTTTCACTGTCCACATACTGGTATTCTTCTGGCTTTTAAAATGTTTTCCTTCTATGCTGTTCCCTGAGGCACAAAGTCAGGAACTGTGATGTAGATGTATCCTTTGAGGCTGGGCTCTTCAATGATTCATTTATCTCTGAATTGTGTGTTCAATAGTGGTTTTCTGTGATGGTTTCTAATCTATTGTAAGAAAAGCTTTTGCAGTAAGTGGAGATAGCAACGTTTATTTGTGGGTATAATATTTACTCATTTTTTGTATGCATGAATGTCTGTCTACATGTACTTATGTACATCATCTATGTGTGGTGTTCATGGAGGCAAGACGAAGCATTGGATCCCTGTAACTGGAGTTACAAATGATTGTGAGTAACAGTGTGAGTTCTGGGAATCAATCCCTGTTGTTCTGATACTCGAAAATACTTTTTAACCACTGAGCTACCTCTCACACTTCCAAAAGAAAGAAAGTAGAAATAAAGAAATAAATAATTAGAGAGTATTTTAAATAAAAAATTAAGTAGGCATTATTTATTCTGACAATCCTATATAAAAGAATCAAAATTATAATGTTTGTCAAAGGGAAGCTGAAATCTATTGAAAATCATCAAATTTAAAGTTGGTTATAACAGAGAATTTTAATTACTGAAATAAAATTGCATATCATTTCAATTAACCATTGGGTTTGTGTTATTTAAGAGTGACAGAAAACTTCATTCAGGCTATTAAGAACAATGTCAAAATAAAGATAAGCCTAATGCTAGGACTGCCAAACACACAATGATCACTTCAGTAAGACAGTGATAACAATCTATCAATACACAGTTCCTTATTTTTAGAATATGTTTTTCTGTGTTGCAATATAATGAAATGTTACAGACTGGAATGTTCAATAAAGATTAAAGTTTGATTAAGCTATTGCTGTAACTTACTATATCAAATACGTTTATTGTATGTGTCTTACACTACATAAGAAAGATACTCATGATAATCTTAAATAAAAGGCAATGTCTTTATCATGGAGTATATTACTATTTGAAAAAACTATATTTAAAAAGTCAAAACAATAATGAGGGAAACACAATGAAAATAATTAGAAGGAAGAAACACCAATAAAATTTAATTCATATCTCTACTTTTCACAGTAGACATTTTCCATAGTAAGCATGTATTTCTACCCAAATTTTTCCATCAAGCTATGGAGTGTCAACATGATTCTCAGTCAAGAGTGGAACAGCAAATTATATTAGAATGTTCTGATTTTGGTTCACAGGAGCATTTATTGAAATAAAAAAACATACTTATATGAAGGAGTTTAAAAATGGTATTTGGACAACTCTAATTTTAATAGTTTTTATGATAGGAGTTATTCTAAAACTTCAGTTTATCAAAACTATTAATAAAACTCCTCAAATGATAGATGGAATTTGACAACCATGAAAGGGAGTAGATATTTACTTTAGAGGCCTCAACCCTACACAAAGAACTACAAGCAACTAAGGAATGCTGAGAGAGGGAGAAGTTGTCTTCCCCAGGGATGAGCACACCAACTAATTATTCAATAAAAAATGGTCAGGCCTGGAAACATATATACAAGTAGCGTTACAGAGATTGGGTGCTTGTAGTCATGTATTTAGGAATATATATGTATAAAAATAAAAATAAGTTTGTAACTACAATTGATAATAATGAGGCCAAGAAATTGAAAGAGAACAAGAGGGGTACACAAAGACTTTGGAGGGAGGAAATGGAAATAGGAAATGATGTCATTATGTTATAATCTCAAGAAACAATTTAAAAAGTGTAATCTTACAGAGGAATTTTTTCACTCATTCAAAAACACTGTGTGTACACATACTCCTCAATACTATGTGCATTAGCAATGGTTAGATCATATAACACTTTTAATGTTAATCAAAATATTAAGAAACTCATTAACCATAATTTCTTGAAAATGAAATACATGTTTATTTATATGTTTTCTTTTAAACTGAAAATCATCTCTAAAAACCATGTTCTAATTTCCAGTGAAAATTGAGTTTGTATTTTTGGATGGAAATATTTAGAAATAATATACAACATAGATTGTGTTTTAATTCCTAATATTTCAAACACTACATTCAGTGTTTCATTACCTCCATCTTTACCTGGAAGAAGACTGTAATGCAGGAAAATAATTCTAAAAACCTTTTCCAATCTTTTTACATTTTGACCAGATGCTCCTAAAAATGGCCTAAACGAGCATAGAGTGCAACCACAGAGACTTGATTTACCTGCTTGTGCACGAGCCATGTGTCTGATTAAAGAGAAAATGGTTAGGAAAGAATAAAGGAGAGCTCAGGGAACAAACAGGACACCTCCTTGTGGTTGCTCCCCACGGCCAGGAAGATGCGAACTCAGGGTTCAACAAGAAAATTGATCAGTGTCACAGCTGGAAATCCTAAGCATCAGTTCCATAAACTGGTCATTTTTGTGCAACCTCAGAGAAATCCAGGAACACAAATGTGCCCAGAGTGGCATCTCCACAGTGAATGCCAGCTGCCGTATATGAAAGACAAAATGTGAGCTTTATTTTTAATGTAATCATTTTAGAAATGACGTTTCTTTCCAGATAAAAACATAAATTCTGAAATTTTAGTTTGTGTATATGATAATGAATCTGTGTACAAAATGTCATTTGCTATCTTAAAAGAAAGGTATAGTGAGTTGGTACCTGATTTGCCTCTTATATTTAGAACACCATAAAAGAGCATCCAACTGTGATGGAGATGCGTTAGTCTGTACTACAGCCATCCAAATTTTGTATAGTTAGAAGATATCAAACTCAATTATATCTTTACTGAGTAAATTTGGAAGAAAAAACAAAATATTTGAATTTTGAAAAACAACAGCTACATAGTAAAACATATGTAAATTTATAACAGGGCCTAATAATTTTTGCTTAACAAATGTTAGCATAAAGGGCATTTTAAACCACTACAGGACCAATAAGAAAGTAAGCCAATCAAAATTCCAGGATGAAGGGGTGTTCACCTGCTACTGAAGAGCTACTAGTAGTTGATTGCTGCTGGGGTGGGACAGTAGGTTTTCTTCAGAGATGGGTCCCTGGTAGGTTGACCATACTCCAGTTGGTGGCCCTATACCTGTGCACATGCCAGCAGCAGCAATTGCTCTCAGTGAGGTAAGAAAAAATTTGTTTTAGTGACAAGACTATGAAGTTTGCGAATGTATGGAAGGAGGAGCAGTTGGATTGGAGAGTGGAGGTAAATATAATCAAAATGCACTATGCAGGTATGCAATTCTGACAGAACAGATTAAATATTATATTCTACTGTATTCGGGTGATTGCCATACTCAAAAAGAGTGGTAATATCTCCCAATTATATTGCATTTACTTCCATATTTTACTAAAACTATTGTCCTATATTTTACAAAGCCTCCCCATTGCACTTGGCACAGCCAGTTTTATTGTCTTCGTGTTTCCAGTGAGGAAACAAGAAAGTCCACGTGAGTAGAAGTGCATGAGTTAGAACTGCTGATATTGCTAAGATGGAAGACCCCAGTAAGACCAGTTGTGTTCGGCAGAGAATTAAAGCAGAAGACAGACTTGGGAAGCAGTGTGGAGGAGAGAGAGGAAAGATGCAGACTTGCTCAGGGTTAGCATTTTATGATGGTTGGGCTGTACTTCTCTTTCCCTTTCTTCAGTTTGGACCTCAGGTCAGCCTTACATGATGGTCAAACAGCTAGCTGCTCTTCTCCTCTTGTAGTTTCTGTTTCCACAGAACATTTCTAATTCTTCCTTCACTTTTACTATATATGTGTCTTTACAGGTGAAGTGATCGTTCTATAATTTTAACATCGTCATTTCCTTAGACCCACTGTCTGTTGTCACTTTAGTTTTGGACAATGTCATGGCTTCTGATTATTTTTGATTATGCCAGATGCCAATGACTTTATATTCAAAGAAATTCCATTTTTCAGGTTCTAGAGACTGGATTTATCTGACTTGGCCATTAAAAAAATCAGCATTTATAGAAATTTGTAGAAGTAAAGCATCTGATGTAGTTCCTAGACCTGAAAAATCAGTGACTCTTGTAACTCTCTCTCTTTAATTCTGATGCTGCAGTAGTCATCACAGAGCTGGGATGGAATCCAGGACCACTGAGCTGGAGATCATATGAAGGTACCCAAGTCCCAAAACTTCTGAGGTCTACCTACTAGTATAGCTTGTCCAACATTTGATTCCATTGTATTTAGCTGGCAGCAGCACAGACAGAAGATTGAGTTCCTCCTGCAGATCTATTAATTCTTGCCTGGCACCAGTGAAGGTCTGTAAGCTCAATCTACAGGAACCAAACAGTGAACTATGGGAGTCTTCCCAGGACTATGTACTGCTATGGCAGACAGACTTTCAGGGTCCCAGATAGACTTGTGTTCTCACTGTCCTCCCTTGTTTCAGGCCAATGATGTTTGCTTGCTCTATTGCTAGAGATCCAGGACAGGGTTATATGGGTATCATACAATTGTGCTTCCTACAGTCTTCAAGACATTTTATCAACAACTCTATTGGTCTTTTGACTGGTGTCTTTCACTATTGTGAATGCATTTTCATGAACGGGTAGT
>CABHPQ010111131.1:0-10626 GCA_902168405.1 Peromyscus aztecus
TTGGCATGCTGCCAGGCTCCTCAACAGCATTTTCCTTTAGTTTCGAGAATGCAAAGAAAACCTTGGCTTTTCTTTTCTTGAGACAGTTCTCACATAGCCCAGGCTGGCCTTGAACTCAGTATGTACCAAAAATGACCTTGAACTTTTGTTCTTCCTGCATGCATTTCCCAAGTACTGAGATTATAGCTTCGCCATCTATGCCAGGGACGCAATGCTCAAGACTGAACCCAGGGCTTCATCATGCTAGGTGAGCACTCTACCAACTGAGCCATATCCCAAACCCTGTTTTATTCATTTCTTAAGGTCACACTTTCATCAGAGGCATTTTTTAACTTCTTGCATCCCCTAACAAATCAATCCCAGTAGCTGTGGTGGAAGAGATGAGACCAGTGAACTCATGATTCACTAGACACTCTGACCCTGAGGTATCTGGAAGGTCTTTCTATTAAACCTGTATTAGACCATGAAAATAGAAAAATAAATCTCATAAATCAGAATCAAAAATATGCCACCTTAGTCCATTTCACCAGCAAGATGAATTAAGCACTTTCTGATAGCCATTGGTCTCTAACCTGTAGCCAACTCACAAGCCATTGCATAAAGAAGACTGTAATATACAAGATAGGAATGCATGAGATTGGATAGCAGGATGGTCATGAGTCTTAGCCTTAGTAAAACCTAACTTCACTCTATGTATAGCTACACACACACACACACACACACACACACACACACACACACAAACACTGCATAATCATTAGTGTACACACTTCTCGGGGTAAATATATGTGCAGGGGCTGGTCTACTACAAAACCAATTAAATTCAAAAAGGCTCAGAAGAAAAGAAGAATTAGCGATTCTTCTCCCCAAAGCCACAGATGCCCACATTCTAAGAGGAGATTGTGTTTGGAAACCCATTCTGACTATAATCCACTGCACCTCTCTTTGCCACTCAGAGGAACCACCACCCTCATCACAAAGACTGTCTCTGACAAAGCTGGACTCCTTCATCTCCTCTCTCTTCCATTTAGCCCTTTGACTCTGCATGAGAAGGCAATATAAAGTCCAGGTACAGTAACCACCCTAGAGAAAATAATTGCTGTCTCGGGGGCATATCAAGTTAAAGTTAGTGTGGCAAGTTGAAGCTCTCTATCCAATCATTATGAGACTTCATCTGGATTTCCCATTGTCAAAGAAGTAAAAATCTCTGGATTTCCTGGAAAGAGCCCTGTGGGGAGCAAAGAAACCACTGAGTTGACTGAATGTGTTGTTGACATGGGCACAGCCATGTTAAGGATCATAGCCTCAAACCCATGGAAAAATGGGAAAGCCTCCAACCCTCTGAGTTAAGGCTGAGAGGGATGGCAAAGCCATCTGCTGGCCCATGTATGGATGTTGACAGTATATGCAGAAAATGTACACCCTAGCGTTCTTCCCCAGGATGTTTATGTCCTGAAAACTGGTCCCTTATCAAGACCGCTCCTACCAAGATTAGCTAAACCTGTCCCATTGATCCAGCTGTGTACCATAACCCTGCCTCCTTGTTTATCAGTATTGATAAGCTTGTCTTCTTGTTCATATGTATGCAATTACCCCACCTCCTTACCCAATTCTATGTAATAAAGTTTCTCCATTAGAGAGCCCAGTTCACCAGCTTTTCTGTGTGTCCATCTGTCTGTCCTCATTCCCTAGCCACCTCAGTCAGGTCAAGTCCCCAAGGCCACGTCAAGGACTCAGCAAAGCCAGACATATGAGAGGACGCCAAGCTCTCCTTTTACTAACCATTATTCAAGGATAGCAGAATAATGCATGTTCAAAGTCAGAGCAACAATTAGAGCTTAATCACTGGGACTGATAATGAATGCCATATTAATCACTTGCCTCTTTCTCCATGTTAAATGTGACTTACCTGCCACATGGAGAAGGTTAATCATTCCTGTCCTGTTGGGGAACATGACATCTTCTCAGGACACCAGCCACTTTCTGCAGATGTGTGTCACTGTGAAGACATGACTTGCAAATCAGTGTACCTTTTGCACAGCCAGAAGTCTTTTCAAAGCTTGAGGCCAGTGTGATGAACATCCCACAGTGTCAGGATTTCAGAGACCACACTTTTTGAAGGTTCACAGGCTCAGTCCCATGTGTTGGTTTTAAAGCTCTAGTGCCTACATGATTTTTGACTTGCCCACGCTGATTTGATGGTACTTCCAATTAAATAATTCAAATCAGTGAAAGCTGGGGAATATTCTTTCATGCTTGTCTTACTTAGGGTTTCTATTACTGTAAAGAGACACCATGACCACAACAACTCTTTTTTTTTTTTTTTTTTTTTTTTTTTTTTTAGTTTTTTGAGACATGTTTTCTCTGTATAGCTTTGGAGCCTGTCCTGGAACTCACTCTGTAGCCCAAGCTTGCCTCGAACTCACAGAGATCCGCCTGCCTCTGCCTCCAGAGTCAGAGTGCTGGGATTAAAGGCGTGCGCTACCACTGCCCAGTCACGGCAACTCTTATAAAGGAAAATATTTAACCGGGGCTTGCTTACAGTTTGGAGGTTTAGTCGTTGTCATCATGGTGAGAAGCAAAGCAGCCTGCAGGCAGACATGATACTAGAAAAGGAACTGAAAATTCTTACATCTTGACTCATAGGCAAGAGGGAGTGGTCTGTTTCACTGGGTGTGGCTTGAGCATGTACGAGTCCTCAAAGCCCGCCTTTATAGTGACACACTTCCTCCAACAAGGCCACACCTACTCCAGCAAAGCCTTGCCTCCTAATAGTGCCACTCCCTCTGGGGGCTATTTTCTTTCAAACCGCCACAGTGCTCTTACACTGAGGGCATTTGAGGTCCACATTAGCCAGGGGAAGTAAGTAGGAACAGATCAGAAAGAGCTGCAAGTGACTTGAGCAATGACCCCGAGCAGTTGAGTAGTTTATATCCTTCTCTGCACTCAAGTCTTTTCTTGCTTAGCTTCTCCTAGGCCCAGTAACATTGAAACACTTTTCTCAGTTTATTGGCCTGGAAATTTCCAAGAAAAGGGGAAAAATACAATGAAAGACTTTGAACTCAACCATGAGTTGAATAGCAAGCTTCTGACTTTTCTCATCAGTGAAGAAATGCCTTCCTTTGAAACAAACTCAACAAAAACAGGTTCAGGAGGAGAGAATGGCTACAATTCCTGCAGCAGGTATGTTCCTGGACCTTTCATATATATATATATGAGTCAATAAATAGATTTATGTTTCTGTGTCTTTGGACCAAGTTTCCTGTTACTTAAATCAAGATGATTTTTGTTTAAGAATAAGCAGGATGGGGAATTCAGTCTTCTAGAGAGTTTTTATTTTAGCCTTTGTCTCAGGATAGATAGCACATAACTTTAATATACTTCAGGTTTAGAAACTTCATTCTTCAAAGAGGAAATGGACATTATGGACAGTATTCTGCTGCTGTAACTTGCATTTGAATGAACTAGTCTATAATCCAAGGGACAGAATCCTTGTAGGAATATGAAGCATGTGAAAAAAAAAGCAGTGGAGGGCTGGAGAGATGGCTCAGCTGTGGTTGATATATTGTGTGCCCCAATAAACTTATCTGGGGGTCAGAGAACAGAACAGCTACTATATTAAACATAGAGGTTAGGCAGTAGTAGCACACGCCTTTAATCCTAGCATTCTGGAGGCAGAGATCCATCCGGATCTCTGTGAGTTCAAGGCCACACTGGAAACAGCCAGGCATGTGACACATGCCTTTAATCCCAGCACTTGAGATCTCATGTCTTGCTTGGGAAAGACACATGCCTTTAATCCCAGGAAGTGATGGCAGGAAGCAGAAAGGTATATAAGGCATGGGGACCAGGAACTAGGGGCTTTTAAGCTTTTAGGCTTTTGGCAGCAGTTCAGCTGAGATCCATTTGGGTGAGGACTCAGAAGCTTTCAGTCTGAAGATTCGTGGAAACAGGATCCGATGAGGAGTTGTCGAGATGAGGTTAGCTGTGGCTTGTTCTGCTTCTCTGATTTTTCAGAATTCACCCCAATACCTGGCTACTGAGTTTTTTAATTAGTAAGACTATTTAAGATTCATACTACACTCAGAAGCTAAGAATGCCATACTTCTCTTGCAGAGGATGCAAGTTGGGTCCCCAGCACCACAACCACTTGTTACTCCAGCTCCAGGGGATCTGACTCCTTTTTCAGGCTTCCATGGGTACCTACACTAATGTTCACATAATCCCACATAGACATCCACATATCCATATTTTTTAATTTAATTTTATAAATAAGAGCGAGAGACAACTGTAGCCATGGACTGGTGGACGTTGAGTTCCATCTCAGAGGGTCCCTCCACACACAGATCCACCCGAGATCACTGAGGTCACACCCTGAAAGCCAGGTGGCTATGTATAGCAGCCAGGAGCAGATGGTAGCAGAGAACAAGAGCCCCTTACACCTGTGAGCTTCCCAAGAGAAAACCCAGGATGCCAAAATGAACTTCCTGGTACAGGGCACAAAAACAGGCTTCGGTCAGCACCAGGCTCAGCCATGGCAAAGCCCATGTCAACAATTTGCTCTTTTTTATTGCTCACTAGTGGTCCATTGTAGGGATATGAGATGTATTACCTTACGCCTTGGTTTCCTCATTTGTAACATAAGGGAAAGAAAAACAGACAGACTTGGAAAGGTATTCAAATGATCAATACACTAAAAGTGTAGTATAACAGCTGGCAATCAAAGAACCTCACCCTGTGATCTTACCAAGTGACAAAACAAAACAATAAATGTACAAGTCCAGGGAATGAGAGCAGGCTAGGGCCAGGCTTGACTCAAAGGGACTGAGTCAAGAAATGTGTCCTAAGGGATGGGGAGACAACACAGTTGGTAAAGTTCTTGGTGCACATGTGTGAAGTGTGGATCCCTAGCATCCACCTAAGAGGCTGGTCACTGTGATACTCTTCTGTAATCCAAGGGCTGAGCATGCAGAGACAGAAGAACCCTGGGCCTCACTGGGTGGCCAGTCTGGGAAAACCAGTGAGCACCAGGTCCAATGAGTGACTCGGACTCAAAAATAAGGTGAAGAGTAATTGATGAAAATATGTGACATGAACCACTGACTTCTGGACTCCACACAAACACACACACACACACACACACACACACACACACACACACATACACACACACACACACACACACACACACACGCACGCACACATGCACGCACTCACGCACGCACACACGCACATGCACACCCAGCATGAACACCCAGTATGAGGGTGAACACACATCACAAGAAGCTACAGTTAATCTAAAGAAAACATTGCTATTTCCAACTTCTTCAAGTCTGTCTTTACAAACATCATCTTCCTCCTACTCTCCCTTCAGCAAAGGAAGGGAAGGTGTATTTGTCTGCACTGTTAAGGAAAGGAAAACAGAACAAAAGCTAAGCGCCCATCTCGAACCTCTGGGCTGGCTGTGGGGGAGTACTCTGGCATAGGCAGCCCAGGAGATGTGGCATCTCCCAAACAGCACTTCCCTGACTGTCACAAGAGCCTATTGCTCCTCAGTGTGTAGAAGAAAAGACAGCAGAATTGGGTCTGTAATGCACAGGTTTACTGTTCTAAGAAATGGAATGATAATAATTTAAGAGAAAGCTTTGTAAGTGGGAATAAGAGCGTGAAATTGAGGATAGGAACAAAATACAAGTGAATTAGGAAATGCCACTGAGATCCTGAGAGGTATTCAATTGCTGCCGGGCCTTCCCAAGGTGCAACCCCGCGCCAGCTAGCTAACAAAGGAAGGAAGCTCTGTGCTGTCAAGAATCCTATGGCTTGGCTGGTGGATGCAGCTTTCTCTCCCCTTCTTACAGTTGACTCTAAAGTGCATCATGATTCAACACTCATGAATGAATTCCTTCATCATCCCTGCTAGTGAGACACATCAACAAAATAAAGAAATATGCCCAAAGAAATGGACTCTAGGTTCCAAGGAAGTTCTCTACTGTAGGGCCCTGAGAAGGAGACCCCAGAAACCTAGAGTCAGGAAATGCCAGAACCTTCAGAGGAAGAAAGAGCCAGATTATAAAACGGCATCCCTTTTATAATGCTTAGTAAAGGTTTCTGGATACAGCAAGTCTCTAACCAGAACTTGTTAGAACTACGTGAAGAAACCATTAGAAATCACTAAGTCAACCTGTGCCTTTAATAGCCAGAGGGAAGAGGAACAGACACATGTGTGCGTGTGTGCACATGCGCGCACGCACGCACGCTCCCACACACACAGACACACACACACACACACACACACACACACACGTACACAAGCAAGCAAGCACAAATGCACACACACATGCACACACATTAGATCCTATATAAATTAAAGAAAAAAATCAGCATTTCAAGGTCTACACATTCTTTGTATTCCTAAGGATAGAGTCTCAACAGATTGCCTTGTGTTTAGCGCAACTAAATATCCTAGTGAAGTTCTTTTTTACTCACAAGGGCAGCCCAAGAGCCTCCAATGAGATTAACACCAGAAATTAAACTGTTCTTCATGATGAAGTAGCAGGAATCTTGAGGATTCTCATGAAAGGTAAGAGACCTGAAGACTCAAGTTTTTTGTTTTGTTTTGGTTTGTTTTGGTTTGTTTTGGTTTGTTTTGGTTTGGTTTGGTTTGGTTTGGTTTGGTTTGTAATGAAAACAAGGGAAGCCAATTCTCTGCTTCTCAGCCCAGGATGAGGTTCTCCTCCGGGTTATTTGGCAAGATCTAGAGAAATGTCTGCCTGCAGCAGCTGGAGAAGGCATGCCCACAGCATCTGGCTGGCAGAACAGGCATTCTGTCAATCATTCTTCAGTCCATGGGACTGTCCCACATCAAATGATCACGCTTCCTGAAAGGCCAGGAGTGCAAAGATGTGGAAACCCATCTCCAGCAGAACAGAAAGACCTGATTGATATCTGGGAGTCAGAGATTAAATCAAAAAGTTTGGTGAGCAAGAACGGACCCAGAAATAGTGAGGATGCTTCCTTGTGGATTTTAACTCATTTTATGTGCTTAGAATCGCAAGCTCTTTGTGACCACTTCCCCCAAGTGAATGTCTTTTATACAACAGCCTTGTGCTGTGGTGTTTTAGAGAATGGAGGAAGTGGATAGAGGAGCTGCCTCCATGGAGAGAGCAGAGGCAGGATAACAATATGTAATTGCTGGCATAGTATTAGGATAAGAATGGAGATCAGGCACAAAAAAGGCTGATGGAACCCTTGCCACAGCAACTGCCAGATGCACTGAGGAGGTGCAGCAGCTCTCTCGGTGTGTGGCAAGGAGGCCTGGGGAACAGTGGTACAGGTGAGGATGCCATACAGTAATGAACTCGTTCCACATGGTGATTAAATAAAAAGTGGAATTGGGGTCCTACACAAGGGATCTGGGTGCAATCTGTGATTGCTGGGTGTCTGTAGCCACCACTTCTCTGTGTATTGTGGGACCTTGCACACGTATGGGCTGGTACTGCGCACTCCCACCTATAGGCTAGGCTAGATAGCAGTACAGCATGTACTTGTGACCTTCTTTATTTTTGTTGCTGTTTTTCTTCTTGTCACTTTTACATGCTTGATAAAAAACAAAACGAAAATTAACCAAAGACAGGAGAGAACAGACCACTCTCTTTCCCACCCTGGAAATCCCCACGCCTAGGCATTCAAGGATTTATGTGTGCAGGATGGGGGCTTGACATTCCTAAGCATTATAGTAAGACAGTGTTGCACACATAACGTTTCTCATCCCACTGATGAGAGCTTGGAAATGCAACGTCCTAGGGCTACAAAGACCTTAAATGTTTGAGCCATGTTTAGAATCCTAGGTTCTTAAGTCTAAGCATCATGAATAAACACTACAGCAAATGAAGGAGAAATGGGTAGCAAGAATGTAAGTGTATGTTTGACATTATCCATTTAAAAATGTGAGTTAGAGCAGCATAGATGTTTTTATCAAATAGTGGACATTAACCTGGGTTAAGGGGGATGCATTGAAACATAACTTCAGAAATATTTGTTTAGCAATAAACATACAGAGTACGAGTAATGCCCCTGCCATTTGACCCAGTAGTTCCAATTCCAGGAACACCTATAAATAACAAGTGAGGGAGAGATGTTTACTGTTAGGTTATTTGTAATAACAAACAAAATAATGAAGGTTTGCTATTACAAAAACTAACATTAATTCTAGCATATGTGTAATATAGAATTTTATGAAATTAGTGAGTATTCTTCTACCACAACATTAATAATATGAGAAAATGCTTAAATACCCAAACAGGAGGAACTTATATAATGGCCTCCTCATAAGATGCTTGTGAAGAGCTTAGTTTTTTTTTTAATTACATGACAACATGTCCAAATATTAACATGAGACTGGGCATGGCAGGATACACCTGTAATCTCAGAGTTTGGAAGGCAGAGACAAGAGGATCAGAAGTTCAAGGTCATCCCAGGTTATACAGCATGTTTTAGTCCAGCCTTGTATACATGATACTGTACCTCAAAAATTATTATGGGATTTTTTTCATATAAATAGCTTTTCTATCCTTTAGTTTTTATAAAAATGCTTTCTATATTTTTTTTGTTTTGTTTTTCGAGACAGGGTTTCTCTGTGCAGCTTTGCGCCTTTCCTGGAATTCACTTGGTAGACCAGGCTGGCCTTGAACTCACAGAGATCCGCCTGGCTCTGCCTCCCGAGTGCTGGGATTAAAGGCGTGAGCCGCCGCCGCCGCCGCCGCCGCCGCCGCCACCACCACCACCACCACCACCACCACCCGGCTTTTTATATTTTTATACTTACAAAATTTTATAAAAATGCTAAAAAAATTGAATTTATAGTCTTAAACAAAATGAAAAATAGAGACTTAGATATTTTAATAAGTAGCCAAAATAAATTTCATCAGATGATTGACTTGGGTGGCAATTAGACAAGAAATGATGCCTTCATCAAAGGGGTATTTTATCTTGTCAACACCACCACATCATGATAATGGTTCCTAAGCCAGCATCACATGTGAAGTACCAGAGGGGAGTAGATGCACAGTGTGCCCTCAGACTGGAGTGCTGGATACGTTTTACAGGGATGCAGATGGCTGAGGAAAAAGCACAGATCACTAATGCAATGAGAATAGATAATAGAGAATAATGCAGAAGCCATACTTGGAGAGTGTAAAGAACTTTTGAAGTAGAAGGATGTTGTCTTATACCTTAAGAATAATAGTTACAACAGTCTCTCGTTTAGTCAAAAAAGTTACTTCTTGACACTTATGTCATGAATTGGTCCTGGCAATCTACAGTGCAATACACCAGTGTTTCCTTGAATATGGCTTGAATAAGAGTCATGGAGGTCCTCAGTCCTTATTTACCCACCACAAAGCCAGGAAGTGATTCTCCACGTCTCCATTCTTGCCTCATGAGCAATTAGCTGTCCTGCTGGTCCTCGCCAATCAATGAGAGCTAATCTAAGTTTGTGTTTATTTCTCTTTCCTCCAGGTTCTGATCTTCGGCTCTCTCACCAGAGTGGCACACAGCCCTCCTGAGAGCAAGCTGGACCTACCTCAGTTCCTTCTACTATGGTTTCCCTGCCACAGTGGGCTGTGTCCCCCTCGAACTGAGTCCCAATAAAGCCTCTCTTAAGTTGCCTCTGGTCAGATACTGATCACAAGTAAATGACACGCCTAGTTTCCTAGCATCCCCCTCTGCTACCCTTCGAGATCCCTACCCACCCTGCAGTTAGAGCACTCCCTGTTACACATCACCTCCTCTTTGCCTCTGGCTGTTGTTTGACAGCCATGGGAGATGTAGCCCCTTGTAATCCCCCCATTCTCTTCTTTGGTCCCTCTCCCCTTCTTCTCTCCTTCCTGTCTCCCCCTCTTCCCTTCTCCCTTTCTCTCTCTCTTCCTCTGCTCCTATTTATCTTTCCTCTGCTTCTACCCAACTACACAGCTATATTTGCCTCTTGTGTTTAATCCCACACATTTCTATTCCAGGGTCTTTTCCCTCATGATTCCCTCTACCTGAAGCTGTTATGAATGGGAAATTGAGAAATTATTCCTGTACCTCAAGCCACCATTTGCTCAGATGCCAAACAGAGTCTCCCCCAAAGATCACTGTAAAATGCCAAGCCCACCCCTTCCCTCCTCTCCATCGCTCTCTGCTCTTACTTTGCTTCGTCACACTCATCACTACCTGGCATGTCCCTGTTCATTGTCTGTCTCCCAGCACTGATGGTGTCAACTCCACATGACTAGTGACTTTGTCATTCATGATGCTGTTCCTCTATTGCCGAAACACCCACTGGCATAGGACAAATATGGCTTTCAAGAATATCTGACTAATAAAATAGCATTGCTAAATAAAATAAAAAATAAAAAACTGTAGCATGAATCTTAAAGAGTCTTATTAATAAAATCAAACCCAGCCAGTTATTGGGGTGAACGCTGGATGGTCAGAGAGACAGAATAAGCCACAGCTATCTCACTTTGCTGGATCCTCAGCTGGTCTTGCTTCCTCAAACTGGAGGCCTCTGAGTCTTCATCTAAAATGGGTCTCAGCTGAACTGCTGCTAGAAGCCTGAATGCTTCTCCAGGGCAAATGCCTCTC
>CABHPQ010111147.1:1821-16386 GCA_902168405.1 Peromyscus aztecus
CACAGCTCCTCCACATCACAGCTCCTCCACATCACAGCTCCTCCACACCACAGCTCCTCCACACCACAGCTTCTCCACATCACAGCTTCTCCACACCACAGCTTCTCCTATCTATGCTTCTCTCACTCCCTCCTCCGCGCCTTTGTTGGGCACATACTTCCCAAATAAATTGTCAACAATTTAACTCCTATCCAGACTCTGGTTTCTAAAAAATCCACAGTATTATAGCTATTATAGTCCCTCTTGTGTTCTTTTTATCAGCCTAAATTTGGGTTTCTGTCACTCACAATTAAGAGTCATAACTACATAAAGCCAAATATAAATGTCTCTACCTCATTTGTCTGCTCATAGCATTTTATAATTTTTCTTTGAGGCACATATCACAGTTCTTAACAGCTGTTCTTGCATTAGACTGTAACTCTAGAAATAAGGATTATACATAGTTTTGTATGTCATTCAAGAATCAGCCTCTACCATTGGATCTGGCAAGACACAGGTAAGTAATAAATAAATGTTTGAAGTACTGAATGAATGGCTTCTAATTTCTTTAGTAATAATAACAGAGTATTGTCTATAGTTAACCAATGGTTTCCAGACCTAGGAAACATACAGTAAATGAAACTTTAAAATTGAAAAAAAACTTGATCTCTGACTTTATTAATGAGTTTTCAGTGCATCTAGATAAATAATTAATTCAGTAGTGTGTGTTTGGCCATGATCCTGTGGAAAGTGAGTTAGTAAGTCTAAAATATAGATTAATAGTCTTTAATACTTACTTGTTTTGAGATTTGGGTTATGCTACTGCAGGTCTATTATCTGATTTTTCATTTACCCACTTATGATAAGAGTGTTTCCCCACGTCTTATTTATTTATTTAGGTGCCAGAAATTGAGCCCAGAGCTGATGCTCAGCACATTCCATTAACTCCTTCTGTGTAGCTCCTGGGTGGTTTTGAAGAGCCACTCTGCAAGTGTTATGATGCTCATTATCCTGGTGAGGGGCAGATGAAGTGCTGTGGTGTTCTTAGGAGGGTTCTGAGTGGCAGCCCCAGACATGGCAGCCCTGGCTGAGTGTAATCTGCAACTCTATTCTCTAGCAATGAGAAAGGCGACTGTACAACCGTTTTGGAACGATGTTCTTCAGGTTCTTCATTAACCAGAAGGACTTCGCCATTCTTCATCTTACCATACTGCCTAGGGTGGTGGTGATGAAGATGGAGACAATGCATTTCTTCATCTGACCATGGAGCACATTCATGATCTTTCTTTTAAGAACAAATTGGTTTTCTTCCTCTAATAAACTTTGTTTGTGATCTCTAGATTAATTTGCACAAATTGATGTTGATATTTAAATAGAAATTTTTAGAGACATTTTTGTAATAGATCTTATGAGAATGCCATTTTATTTGTTAATTTTATTTCCATATATTCCTTCAGGCATGGTGTCCATCCCAGAAACACAAATAGGTCATCTAGAACCACTTCCCAACCTGCCAACCTATTATCCAACACCGCTTGGCAAAAGCAGCTCATGGAGTCCAACCAAAATCCCAAGTAGGTTGTCCATACTCATTCTGTCACCTGCCAGCCAGTCAGACACCTCATCTACCACCTCTCCTGGCACAGCACCATGTGAAAAACAATTAGAACTCTAGGTGGGTCACTCAGACCTATTTTCCCAGCCCCTTGCCTACCAGTTACTCCATCCACTACCCCACACAGCATCACCACTGCACGGACTCCAGCCCAGAGCTGTCTATGCTACCCAAGGACCACTATCAGAACACAGTGAGCCATCCATCAAATTCTGAAGATCACAGAGAGAATCTTCTAAGCTTACAGAGGGTTAGCTCCAAGGCTCAGGAGTTGCACCTGTGTCTGGCTAAGATGAGGCCACCCCGACCCCCCACTCACAAACCAACAGAGAGTGGCCCCAAGACTGAATACCAAGTGTAATTCTGCTGGTCCTCAACCTAACAAGTTGGGTCATATCAGACAAGGATCCAAAGAACACTTGTCCAAGGTTAGAGCGAATATCCACAACAAGAAAACTACCAATAAACTAATTCCATATGCCCAGGTCCCATCACAAAATTAATTACTACAAATATTACTTTTAAAATTTTTACTTCATATATAACTATACAACATTCCATTTTGTGAATGTATTGTAACTTCACATAATAAATTTTGAACAATGCAATTTGAGGTTGAATTTCAAATGTACAGGTAACTTAGACTTTTAAATTATGAATTTATAAACACAGAGGCTGCATGTGGTATCTGACATTCAATTAGCATTTTCTTGTGAAGAGAAAGTGATGATAAATACCCGAGTATTTTTCTAGGAAACTCACCCCTAGAAATCTTATCCATCCAGTTACTCAGGCCTGTCCTAGGTGAAATGTTTTTGTCCCTGGAAGACAGTCCAGAAGGAAATGCATCAAGGCTGCTCTAAGTTCCCCATGAGCATTTTCTGCTCCCGGAAGAGGAAGTGGGTAGAAGGTAGAGCTCTCACAGCCAGAACTGGGATTCTCCCTTCTGAGACTCCTGCCAGCTCTATTCAGGAACAACATTTTCAACAGGTCCTGTTTCCAGACATTGGCTTCCTGTGGGAGACAGAGAAGGAAATGAGCTCAGCTGAGTCCTCTGACATCTGTGACGATAGACTGGGCACTCTGTACATGTGACCCTGCTCTGTGCTGGGTAATTCTTTCCTACGATTTTCTCTTCTTTCTGGATGTAGAAGCACTTCTATCTCAGTTACGTTTCTATTGAAGTGACGAAACACCTTGACCAAGGCAACTTATAAGAGAAACTTTTTAACTGGGGTCTCATGGTTCCAGAGGGTAGAGTCCATGACCATCATGGCAGGCAGCATGGCAGCAGGCAGGCAGGCATGGCCCTGGAGCAGTAGCCGAGAGCTTACATCTGGATCAACACACATGAGCAGAGAGAGCTAGCTGGGAAGGGTGTGGCTTCTTTGAAACTTCAAAGCCTCCTCTTGGTGACACATCTCCTCCAACAAGACCACACCTTCTAATTCTTCCCAAATAGGTTCACCAACTGGGGACCAAGTATTCAAATAGATGAGCCCATGGGGGCCATTCTCGTTCAAACGGCACAGCTTTCCAGGCGGATCTGAAACAACAGAAGGAACCTGATCAAGGCTGAACTGTGATTCCTTTGCAAATCCGTGAAGTTAGGAGCAAAACAACAGCATTGCCAACACTAAATGTTTGCGGGTCTTGGACACTGAAGCACAGATGACAGAACAGCACACAGAGTCTTTGCTTCTGTGTACCTTGCATTCTAGTGAGGAGGGAAAAGGCGAACAAATCAGACACATTTTTCACATAGTGTTCAATACTATGTTAAGGAAAAATAAAGATGATAGCAAACAGGGCTGCAAGCCTCTATACTGAATTACTCCATGAAGACCAGAACGTAGGCAGGATCTTGTAGACCTACCGTGCTAATGTTTGGATCTTTAGTGTAAAATGGAACATTCGTGGAGGAGGTAGAAGGACTAATGAAATTCTTCTCGACTCATGTTCAACTGCTTGAATGCCAACATGTCATTACCTGACCACCTTGTTAAATAATTTAAAAATAGGGATCAAGTCTTTAAAAATGGCCAATGCCAACTGTTAATAAAAAAAATATAATAGAATAAAAATCTCATTTGCAAATGTAAAAAATATACAGTTTAGAACAAGCCCAGCAAAAAATGTACAACTTAAGAAATCCAACTTCAATGAAAAGATAGCATGAGACATATAACAGTGTAAATCCTATTCTCAGAGCACCAATATTACAAAATATTCATGTATATTTTTCATGTGCTCACACCGTTTTTAGTCATTATACATATAGATATAGTATAATTTTCATAAATATTTTTAAATGATCTTTTGTACTAAACAAGTTCTTTTAAGTTTATATGAGGACATAAACTGCCATCAGTTTGAACACATTAATAATGAACTTGCATCACCAATAATGATGCATCAGTGTCCCATTAAGGAATGCAATCCAAGTACTTCTCCTGGGAGTCATTTACCAGGAGTGGGCCCAGATTTGAACTCTGTCTTTTATCTCCTTTTGTCTTCCATCCTCGTGTCCATCTGTTGTGTGAGTCTGAATCTGTGGCTGTCTTGTGAATCTGTCCCCGTGTCTGTCCCTGGCAAAGGGCTTTGCTCTGTCTACGCTCTGAAAGCATCACACGGGAAAGGAATGAAGGACACTTTACAGAAACCTTTAACAGTTATGAGATTAATTCATTGACGCCAGCTGACACAAATAACAAACAGTAGTATGGGGGACTAGCCCCCACCTTTACCTGGATACTCTTGAGGAGTGAGGAATAAGAGATTTAGATAGAAATATAAAGGGGAGAGAAACAGATAGAAACACAGGATAACCTTGGGAGGGCCTGGATCCTTATCCACCTGCCCAGAACTTTATTCAAAAGGGCTTTTTATAACAATGCCATGGCATGAGGCAAAAGATCTCCCCTTGCTAAGTACAACCGGGTGTAGACCCTTCCAAATACCTGGTACCCAGGCCCATGGTCCAATCATCCTCTTATGCAGTCCTGCTTGGTAAAACAAGCTCAGATCTCACTAGGAAACCTCTGTGGGCTCCCACACAGTACTACAAACATCATCCAAATGTTGTGTGCAACATTTATGGTGGCTATTCATTTTATAAGATTTCTTTCAAACTCTATTCTTTATGTTTACAGCAAATAATACACATGCATTACTTTGGGTCAGGGACATGGGAGAGTACATATTTTAAGATTACAACTGTGCATTAGTTTAGGTTGTAAAGTTGATTGCATGGGTAATTCGAGGCAAGTAAGTTTAATTGTTGTGTTTTTCTCTTTAAGCCAGGTTAAATGAACAGGACAAGCACACAGTAGGAGACCAACCTTGTCTTAAGTGACCTCAGGGTATGTTATTAACTCTGGCTGAAGGTCCAGCAAAAGTTCCAGTCTCTTAGAATGTAAGAGATCTTTTTATCGTAATGCATTGCCACAATAAACCAATAAGGGGAGTCAGGTAAAATATAAACACCAAAATATACAAATCCTGCAATATATGAAAGTATACTAAAACCTAAGCTGTCTGCTCACACCACTCTTATTCAATAACATATATTTCTAAATGCTGTAATAAGACAAAGAAAAAAGAAACACAGATAAGAAGCAAAAACTCTCCATCCTGCCTTTATCTGCAGATGGCATGATTGTCTACACAGAATCCCCAAGAATCTATCAGAAAATCTTAGGAATAACCAATTCCAAGAACTAATAAGTAACACCAGCAATGTGAGATCAGCACAGAAAAATCAACTGGGTGTTATATACTGCCAATAAGTGGGTGAAAAAGAAAACATTCATAGTAACTTCAAAGAAATGGAATGCTTAAGGGTTCCTGTATTAAAATATTCATATTCCATACACTAAAAATTCCAAACTGCTGGTGAGATAAATTAAAGAATAATGACTTGGTTATTGCTCTTGTTGTTACCAAACATCAGACAAGATGTAACTTCAAGGACTTCAGGTTTATTTTGACCTATAATTTAAGAAGGAATACAGTCCTCTGTGGCAGATGAGGCATGGAGATGGGAGAATGAGGCATTTGGTCACTGTATCTGCTGTCAGGGAGCAGAGAGCAGATAGGAAGTTGTGCCAGACTTCCAAACCTCAATGTCATCTCCAGTGACACCTCTTCCTGCAAGACTTTACCTCTTAAAGGTTCCACAACCTTCCAAAACAGTTTGACTAGCTGGGTACCAGGTATTTTAAATATAATCATTATGAAGGACATTTCCTATCCAAGTCACAACATTCTACCTCTGGCCTCCATGGGTTCATGGCCTTTCCATGATGCAAAATGTATTCATTCCAATTTTAAAAGTCCCTCCAGTCTTTGCAGTGCCAACAACAAGTCCAAGTCCCCTCTGAATTGAAGGCAGTCTCTTCATTTCGAGCCCTTGTAAAATCTAAACATGAGCTCCCACATTCAATGGCACAGAGCAACCTTGCTCATTACAAAAGGTCATAGAAAGGAAGGATCAGACCAAACATTAAACCCTGCAGCATCATGTCCAACATCTGGGTTCTGAGGCGCTTAGCTAACCCCTAAGAAATATGCAACCCCTCTCTTGAGCTAGCTCCATACTAGGTCTACAGTTTTCCTTGACTGACATCCCATGGTCCCAGGATCTCCAGCATTTTGGGGTCTCTGTTGAAACTTAGGCTTCATTTTCATAGTTTCATACCATGGCATTCCAGGACCTTCTTTAGGAAATAGGAGTCTACATATATTGCTTGACCTCAGTGGCATTCTGGAGCCTTGGTATGAGCTTTCATGACCCACTACTCATCTTGCATATTTTATGCCTACAAGACAAGCACCCGTAGACAAGGCTGCAAAGTTCTACTGCCAACGTGACAGTTAATCTGCTCCCTTAAACTAAAGATGGACTGATCTCTATGCACACAGCAGCTCGATCTGAGAAAACACTTTCTGAAGCAGGCATTTTGAGTAGAGAACCCCTTTTGCACCATTCTTCATTCTAGGCTCTTTCCTTTCAAACAAATTTGCATTTTAATAAGTTGGAATATTCCAGGGTGGGGCCTTGCTTTTGGGGGCACATTTGCTATAGATCCAATACAGAGCACAAGTTTCTCTTACTGGAGCTGATCCTTACAAGCTAATTAACTAAAAACCCATTCACTGTGCTTTCCTCACCAAACTCCATACTCTCCCCCTCCTTGTGCCACATTGGCTTGCTCTCACTCTAGCTTTGGGTAAGGACAGAGTGTCATTGCCATAACAGAGCAAGAATGCCATGCTGTGTTGAAATTGCTTCCACCAAACTGATTAGTCCATTACTTTCTAATTCAGCATTACTTAAGTTCTCAGGACAAGTGCAGAACACAGCCAGATTCTTTGCCAGAACATACTACAGCCTCCAGCCTAGTTTTCTAAAGAGTTCTTATTCCCTTCTTTTCTTTTTAAGATTTATTTTCACTCTGTGATGATTGTTTTGCCTGCATGTATAAGTGTGTACCACATGTATGCCTGCTGCCCACAGAGGCCAGAAATGGGCATTGGATCTCATGGAATTCGAGTTACAGACAGTTGTGAGCTGCCCTGTGGGTCTTTGACAAGAGCAGCAAGTGCTCTTAACTGTAGAACTCTCTCTCCAGTCCCTCTCGTTCCCTTCTCAGGAGCCAGAACTCAACCTTATGAATTTCTTTAATCATACAGGTCTTCAAAACTCCCATCAGAATGGCCCATTAAGCTCTGTTCACACAAGTGAGAAAGACAAACAGACAAGGGAATGTACAATTCAACAATAATACAGGTTTTATTCAGGAAAAGACTTGGGGGAAAAAGACACTGAGCCTTGGTGTAAGAACCAGAGAGCCTACTATTCAGTTTTGGGCTGGGGTTGTTATAAGGCAGAAATAGAACAGAGAGAAGGGGATTGAAAGTTTTTCCTTTGCAGCCTGTGGTTGGTAGTTTCTAGAGAAGAATTGTGAGTGATGAGTTAAAGAGTGTCAGGTGATGGGTAGACATCTCCCCTGGTCAGCCATTACTAAGCATAGAGAGGGTATGCAGGAGATCTAGAAAAACAAGCTAATTTAGCTCCGAGAACAAAGTTACTTTACTTTGAGAACTGTCATTGTCTAATGAAGGAGCTTTACCACATGCCTTGGCTATGGCTAGCAAGCATACTATGGCTTTCACAGGCTAAAGGTACAAACTCTTCCACCTCCCCCCAGCAAACCAATTCCAAAGGCCTACAAACAACATGGTCTGGGTTAGCACAGTAATAACCCCACTCTCTATACACATTTTCTGAGTTAGTTCCTTTTCTCATTGCTGTGATCAAACATCTGACACAAAGCAACTAAGGGAATAAAGGATTATTCTGGTTTACAATTCAAAAATCTATAGCCCACCAGGGAAGTTATGCAGGAAGGGGTGTTGTTGGTTATTTTTTGCTCTTTTGAGGGGCCTGCCACCCAGCTCCCAAATAAATCACACATGGAGGCTTATTATTACTTATAAATGCCTAGCTTTAGCTTGGTTTATTTCTAGTTAGCTTTCCTTAACTTATCCCATCTACCTTTTGCCTCGGGGCTTTTCCCATTCTCTTACTTCTGTAAATCTTACTCTTAATCCGTGGCTTGCTGTGTAGCTGGGTGGCTGACCCCTGGACTCTTCCTCCTTCTCTTGTTATTTCCTCTTTTTCCTCCCAGATTTCTCCTCTATATGTTCTCTCTGCCTGCCAGCCCTGCCTATCCTTTCTCCTGTCCTACTATTGGCCGTTCAGATCTTTATTAGACCATCAGGTGTTTTAGACAGGCACAGTAACACAGCTTCACAGAGTTAAACAAATGCAACATAAACAAAAGTAACACACCTTAAAATAATATTGTACAACAAAGGAGGATGAGGCAGTTGGTCACATTGTATCCAGTCAAAAAGATATAGCCCATCCATCAGGGCAGTTATACAGGAAGTGGAGGATGAGACAGTTGGTCACATTGTATCCAGTCTGAAGCTGAGAACTGACAATCAAGGTCTGCCCATAATGACCCACTTCTTCCATCAATATTCCACAGCCTAAAGGATCCATTGCTTCCCAGAAGAGCTCTACCAGCTACGGACCAATTGTTCAAACACATAAGCCTATGAGAAACATTTTACAATCAAACCTACACAAAACCTAAATTCTTGGAAAAAATATAGCATGCTTATGGACTAGAGACCCAACACTATAAAAGTTTCAATTCTTAATAAATTGCTATCAAAATCCAGCAAGAATTTTTAAATAGTTGTAACTGCAACATAAAATCATGAAAATTGTACATATGACATTTCAATGTGTACATACATTGCATAGTGTTTAAAACATGTCTTTTGTCTCAAATATTTATCATTTCGTTGTTGAAAACTTTTTAAATTTCTTCTTCCATTTCTGTGAAGTGTGTGGTATATTATGTCATCCAATCACAATTATGGCTAAAATCAAGTCCTTCAAGTTACTTTTGTAGATCAAGTTTCTTGTAGATTTTGCATACAAAGGGAAAGTTTCCAGCTGGGTGCTTGGTATTTTTTTTCTTTTGGTTTTGTTTTGTTTCTAGTGTGTGTAGGGGACTTTATTATTTTTATTTTATATGTTTATGAATGTATGTCTGCACACCACATGCATGCAGTGCCTGCAGAGGCCTGAAGATGGCGTTTTATCCCTTGAGACTGGAGCTACAGAGTTGTGAGCTGCCATGTGGGCACTGGGAATCAAATCTGAGTTCTCTGGAAGACATCAGTGCTCTTAACAGCTGAGCCAACTCTCCAGCCCCTAGAGGCAGGTTTCAAAGAGAATGAAATGGAAGGAATTACCATTCCTGGTGTTGAGTGTTGTGTTGCAGCTCCGGTAAAAAGATAGCACTAGCAGAAAGATGGATGAAACACAAATTTGTGGAACAGAACAAAGATGTCCAGTTACCATTGTCCACGTATTTATTCATTGTATGGTGGTATGTGGGTGCACCATGTCACCATGTCATTTGTGTGAAGGTCAGAGGGCAAGCTACAAGGGTTGTTTCTCTCCTACGGATTAATCTCAAGTCATTAATGTAGCCCTCAACTAATATTCTACAAATAAGTAAAAATGATACAATCATTAGACATTTAAAACAAATGGGTTAGAGTAAAAAAACATCCATAGGGAAAAAAACAAAACAAAAAAGGAAAAAACAAAACCACACACACACACACACACACAAAACTTATCTGGCAGGATAGATCCTATGATTAAAGGGGTTTTCCCAGGGTGAGTATATCCATTGCATTCTGGGTATGCTTAGTCCTGCAAGTTTCCAAATATGGGAACCTTGACTACATATTTGCATAGTGGGGACTGCTTTCTCACTTAAGAAAAAGAAAGAACAAAAGTCTCTATGTATTTTTGTTTGTTTTTCGAGACAGGGTTTCTCTGTGTAGCTTTGCTCCTTTCCTGGAACTCGCTTTGGAGACCAGGCTGGCCTCGACCTCACAGAGATCCGCCTGGCTCTGCCTCCCGAGTGCTGGGATTAAAGGCGTGTGCCACCACCGCCCGGCAGCCTCTATGTATCTTTTTTTTAAAATTTATTTTATTTCATTTTACAATATAATTTAATTTTACATATCAGTCATGGATTCCCTTGTTCTCCCCCCCCCCCGCCCCCCCCCCCCCCCCCCGGCCCCCCCCCCATTCCCATCTCCTCCAGGGCAAAGACTCCCCCGAGGATTGAGATCAACCTGGTGGACTCAGTCCAGGCAGGTCTAGTCCTCTCCTCCCAGGCTGAGCCAAGCATCTCTGCTAAGCCCCAGGTTTCAAACAGCCAATTCATGCACTGAGCACAGGACCCGGTCCCACTGCCTGGATGCCTCCCAAAGAGATCAAGCCAATCAACTGTCTCACCCATTCAGAGGGCCTGATCCAGTTGGGGGCACCTCAGCCATTGGTTCATAGTTCATGTGTTTCCATTCGTTTGGCTATTTGTCCCTGTACTTTATCCAACCTTGATCTCAACAATTCTCGCTCATATAAACCCTCCTCTTTCTCGCCAATTGGACTCCCGGACCCGGGGACTGACCGTGGATAACTGCATCCAGTTCCCTCAGTCATTGGATGGGGTTTCTAGCGCGACAATTAGGGTGTTTGGCCATCCTATCACCAGGATAAGTCAGTTCGGACTATTTCTTGATTATTGCCAGCAGTCTATTGTGGGGGCATTTTTGTGGATTTCTGTGGGCCTCTCTAGCACTTTGCTTCTTCCTATTCTCATGTGGTCTTCATTTACCATGAACATTCCTGTTTTCCCTCTCTGTTCTTGATCCAGTTGGGATCTCCCGCTCCCCCAAGCTCTCTTTCCCTCGACCCTCGCCCTTCACTACCCCCCCACTCACATCCAGACTGTTCATGTAGATCTCATCCATTTCTCCGTCATTGGGCGATCCCCGTGCCTTTCTTAGGGTCCTGTTTTCCAGGTAGCCTCCCTGGTTTACCCAAGAGATATTAACTATTTTCCCTTTCTGGGGCCTTCCATGTGTGTCCCTCTTAGGTCCTCCTTTTTACCTAGCTTCTCTGGGGTTGTGGATTGTAGCCTGGTTATCCTTTGCTTTGTGTCTAATGTCCATTTAAGAGCAAGTACATACTGTGTTTGTCTTTCTGGGTCTGGGTTGTCATAATAGAACCTACATCCAGTAACTGATGGAAGCAGATGCAGTGATCCACAACCAAGCACTGGGCTGAGCTCCTAGACTTCAGTTGAAGAGAAGGAAGAGGGATCACAGGAGCAAGAGAGGTCAAGATCATGATAGAGAAAACCACAGAGACAGCTGACCCAAGCTGGCGGGAGCTCATGGACTCTGGCCTGTCAACTGGGGAGCATGCATGGGACCGAACTAGGCCCTCTGAATGTGGGTGACAGTTATGTGGCTAGATCTGTTTGGGGAGCCCTGGCAGTGGAACCAGGACTTATTCTGGGTACATGAAATGGCTTTTTGGAACACATTCCTTAGGTTGGGATAACTTACTCAGCCTTAACACAGGGGGTGGAGCTTGGTCCTGCTTCAACTTAATATGCTAGACTTTGTTGACTCCCCAAGGGAGGCCTTACCCTCTCTGAGGAGTGGATGGGTGGGTGGGATTGGGGGGGCAGGAGAAGAGGAAAGAAGGGGAACTGGAATTGGTATGTAAAATGAAAAAAATTAAGTAAATTTTAAAAAGTTTACTTTTTGTGGTAGTTTGAATGGAATTAGCCCCCATAATTTCATAGAGAGTGGCACTATTAGGAGGTATGGTCTTTTTGGAGTAGGTGTGGTCTTGTTGGAGGAAGTGTGTCACTCTGGAGGTGGGCTTTGTGGTCTCATATATGCTCAAGATACCACCCAGAGACACACACCATTTCCTGTTGCCTGCAAGATGTAGGACCCTTGGCTGCTTCTCCAGCACCATATCTGCCTGCATCCTGCCATGCCCCACTGTGATGATAATGGACTGAAACCCTGAACCATAAACAAGCTACCACAATGAAATGTTGTCTTTAAAAGAGTTGCTGTGGTCACGGTGTCTCTTAATAGCAATTGCAACCCTAACTAAGACAACTTTCAAGGGGTCCTACTGAGAGAATGAAAATGTGAGCTACAGACAGGAGAAGTGTTTACATCATGGATCCAGTAAGACTGGAAACTGTAATACATTTTTGAAACTCAAAAACTAAACATTGGAGAAATGAAAACTTCAGTCTTAAAATGGGCAAAAGAGATTATCAGGGTTAAACAAATGGCAAATAAATATGTGGGAATTGTGTAAATTTATTAGCTACAAGAGAAATTAAAACCATAGGAAAATATCTGTGGTAGTTTGAATGTAACTGGTCCCCATAATCTCATAGGGAGTGGGCTTTGAGGTCTCATATATGTTCAAGATACCACCCAGAGATACACACCACTTCCTGTTACCTCCAAGATGTAGGACTCTGAGCTACTTCTCCAGCACTGTCTGCCTGCACGCTGCCATGTCCCACCATGATGATAATGGACTAAACTCTAAACTGTAAGCCACCCAAGTAAATGTTTTTCTTTTATAAGAGCTGCCATGGTCAAGGTGTCTCTTCACAGCAATAGAAACCCTAATTAAGACAACATCCACTAAAATAATTAAACTTTAAACATAGTTATACACTAAACACCAGCGAAAAGGAGAAGGATCAAGTCACCATGCAGAGATGGTGTAACGTAAACTGGAGCACTCAGAAAAACATGTAGCCATCTTTAAAGATGGAGCAAGCTGCACTGTAGAGACAGAAGCATGAGGGTGAAGAGTTTAAGGCCAGCCTGAGCTACACAGGGATGTTTATCTCAAAAAAGCCAAAGAGGAGTTTTTAAAAATAGGCAAAAGCTACTTATCCCAAAACCTATCATTTTCATCTTAAAGAAATGAAAATTTGTCTTTAAACAACATCTTTCTATAAATGTTTATAACAGCTTTATTCATAACAATTAAAACCTGAACGACTTAGATGTCCTTCAATGGGTTAAACAACTGGTGTGTTCCATAATGAAAATGGACAAACTATAGATATGGACAAAAACATGAACAAACCTTAAGAAAATTACACTGGGTGGGGGAAATGCCTACCACGTGACTCTATTTAATGTAATGCTTGTGAAAAGCATACATCACAAATAGAAATTAACTTAGTATCTGCTAGGGGCTAAGGAATGGGTGTGGAGATGCGGTATGAATAGGACAGAGTAAGTATTGGGGATCTTGGATCTTTAGTCTAACAGTATGATTGATTATCCTGTTTGTAACTATGCAAATCTACAAAGCTGTACTTGATACATTCATACAGATAAGCACACAAATAATAAAAATCAATGCAAGTATAACTGAAGAAGTCCTAAGTTCTGTGGGTTACTGTTAGAATTTCAGGGAGGGATAGGAAAAAGGGGAGTAGATAGGAGAGAAAAGAGCTGAGATGAATCTTCTTTGCATATGAGCAGTAAAGTGGAGGTCTGAAGGAAGAGGCTTCAGTCTCAACAGATAAATAAATATACTCATTCTTAGAAGTTCCCAGGAGATGGGGAGGTCCTACATTACAAGGCTACAGGCTTGGTTAGTGTGGGATCTATGCTAAGTGCCTGCAATCCTTGTCACTGATTCCCAGGTGGTGAAGATGATGATGGTGATGGTGATGGTGATGATGATGATGATGGTCTGTGTGTGTATGTTGTGTGTGTGTGTCGGGGGGGGGGGGGGGGGGAATTCAGCTCTTTCTAAGAGCAGTGAGTGACCTGTTGGTAACCCCTAGCAATGTCTGGAGGGAAAGGAAGCACAGGGGTGTTCCCAGATCCCTGGGGCCCTCTAGAGGGGAACATGGAAGGTCATGGATCTAACTGTTGCATCTGTAGCAGTCTCCTGGATTTGATGTGTACTATAGTCATATAAAGTACTATTTGATACTTGGAGGCATGGACAGAAGGTATATAGGACTTCTTTGTGCATTTCTTTGAAAATTCCCCAAAATTTGTAAATATGAATTAAAAAAATAAAAATAAATGTATGACATTTAAAAGACTGGCAACAAAGTATTAAGAAGCACAACAATGACATTAAATAGGAATTGTAGAATACCTTAATGTCAGCGAATAGTTAATATTTGCCAAAACATCTCAGTTTAATAGAGACAGTGGGATAAATTCATAATCAAATTCAGATTACTCACAAATCATACAATAATGGCAGCATGCAAAACTTTCAAATTTCTAGTATGAAGAATAAAAGTCAAAATGCCCAATAATTAATTATAGACACAACATGTGTAGTAATACACACATAAAAAGATGTAAACTACCACACAAAATGGTTTGTATGTGGAAAATTCTAGGCTATTTGAATGCAGCCAAAGCTAAGCTGTGACCAGGTTATCCTACAGCTACAAGATCTTCAAATGTGAGTTGCTCAGTAGAAACAAAGTAATTAC